>LDOQ01000123.1:0-10101 GCA_001887945.1 Spraguea lophii | reverse complement strand
AATATACACAAAATATAAATAATAAATAGAAGTATATTAAGTATTTTTTGATATCACAGGCCACGAATAAGGAAAAAATCAGTAAATAACTCTTTTAAATACACAAAAAAAAATTAAAAAATTATATTTTAATAAATAATTTTTTAATGAAACTTTTATTTATCAAAGCTCCGTGGCCAATTTCGGCCTATCGTGATCATGACTTTAGGAACCTAAAACACATTTGAACTTGTGCTAACTGGGTTTGCTATATATATATGCATTAATACATTGTTTATTATGTTTCAGAGTGTTGGGATTTTGCATATGACAAAATCATCCTTCTTTCAATTTTTTAGAAATTCCCAATCTTCTCTTGGCATATTATTGGCCGAGCATAAATTAATACATGGATTACAATTACACAAGATAAACACTATTTTAATTTGGTATTAAGGCATTATACAAAGTATGTGATGATATGTTATCAAACCCACGCCCACTCAACAATTTTTTTCTTCTCTTCTATCCTTTATTAATTTATTTTTTAAAATTCTTCAAAATGAAAAATTCGAAAGCACTAGAATTGAGATTCGATTGCCATCTCACAACCATACAGCAAAATGGGGTTTGGTGTAATTGAAAGTCTTTTGATTTTATCATTAGAGAGAAACGATCAAAAAACAATTTATTACTCGTAAAAATAAGAAAATTTAGCATAATTACAATATTTTATAAAAATATCAGATTTTAAATTTATTAACAAGCATTAAATTTTTATAATAAGCGATTAAAGTTTTTAAATCAGCTTAAAATATTATTAAAATAATAAATATAAATGTATTTATAAATGTATTTATAAATTTTTTATTGTATTTCTATGTTAATTAGGTTAGTTACTAATCTTATTAAAGTCGAATATTTCCTTAAAAATTAAAGAAATATTTAATATCATGAGTACGAAAGTGTTTATTATGGGATTGATTCTTATAATAATTTTAATATTATTTGGATATTTTTTATCATTAACTGTAAAGTTTTATAAAATATATTATGAACTAGAAGGAACAACAAGTAGAAATTTAATTTTCAAAGTATTCATATTACAAAAGATAGAAATGGACGGTAAGGCGTGCAAATAAAGGCCCTACAAAGAAGAGGTTAAAGACGAAAGGAAAAGAATAAAACAAATAAAATAATCATTTAATACACCTTGAACCGTTTAAAAGCACTGAAAAAAAATTTTTTTGATCTTGATTAAAAATAGATTAATCCATTTATATTATGTATAAGTTGTTTTTTTAGATATTTTTTTAAATATCTCTACGTAATTTCAATGGCTTGAGTGTGTATTTCTTTATTTTGTGGTGTACAGAGTTCTCAGCGTGATTAATCGTTTCATGTGTATAGCCCAGGTCAAATGTTTTGAATAGACTTCCCAGTCATCTGTTACTATTCTATTCCTACGTCAACATTGTTTTTGATTATTTTTTCAATGACTTCAGCATTTCTTTTATTTCCAACACGGTAAAATACTTCTTTCGTGTTCATAGGAATGCCACCAATAACCCAAAATTGTTTCAGAGATTTTCCGTATTATATTTAGTTTTTTAGACTGCTGTCTTGTCGATTTCTATTATGTTATCATATCCACCTATTTATTTATTTTTTTGGTTGCCACGGGTTTTAATTTATTTATTATGGAATTTATTATTCTATAACTTAATTTCGTTTCTTTTATAATACGTTCATGTGTAGATCTTTTACATATTTCTAATAATACTTGAAGTATTTTGTAGATAGAAATTTTAAAACTATCAAAAAAATTGTTTTTTCTTATTGATATTGTTTTCTCTTGCATTCTAGGATAGAACATCTCCATTAATTAGTTCTATCCGCCCAATACATTCAATTAGCATAATCTTTTTACATTCTGGGCATAACCTTTTGGATGAAATTAGCCCATGATTCTGAAGCCGCCAAAAAACTTATACGGTTTTTAGATAGTTAATATATTTTTCTTTATATTTTGTTTATTGTAAATATTTGAGATTCTCTCTTTATAGGGTCTTTATTTGCACGCCTTACCGAATGGATTTGTTAAAATAGAGATGTTATTAGAAAAGTCACTTACATATGCCATGTATTTTGCATTAATAGAAATAAACTTAGAAGAAAACAAAAAATCTGTTGCAAAATTTTATTTTAAAAATATTAGATTTGAATCTGGATGGAAGGGTATTATGACGAAGAATTTGTTTTTTTTCTAATATAGAATATGATTTGCAACAACTCTTAAACTTGAAACTTTAACTAATAATATAAGATTTAATTATGTTTCATCTGTTGGTTATTTATATTGGAATTATAATCGAACGATTGAATTTGATATGAAAAAAATATAAATTTGATAGATTTAGAATTTTGGGAATAGAGGTTTTAAAAGAATATTATAATATTAGATTTTTACTTCCAGATGTGAAAATATTGCCTATCGATATATCCGGAATGAATTAGCATTAAAGAGAAAAAATACTGAACTAATATTTACAGTAATTGATAATTATCTAGGTAAAAATAATATATTTAATTGTTCCATGATTATAAAAGATGTTTATAACAATGCAATTGTCAATTTAATAATAGAAGAAGAAACCAATATAAAATTCAAAATTATTCCCTCGTCTGCATTTTATTCGTCGATATTAAAAAAACAATTTTTTATTATATCGTAAGAAAATCTTTATTCTTGAACAAAATTGAAGAACCTTTTGTTAATTATTTAGCAGAAATAATTACTGATTCATTTTATCCTATTAAAATATTTCCTGCTTCTAACTCTATAAAGCGCATATTAAAAAATTATTTAACTTTAAATTAATACATTCCGAATTTTTTAAAATAATTGATTAACACGTTAAATATGGAATTCTAATTTTGAAATCCTTATTTCTAAATTTATTAATTATATTATAAAATTTACAATCAATGATAACAAGCTTTTATATAATCACCAAGACTTTGTATTAAAATACGAGCATATTTCATATTCTTTTGACTGTTATTCAGATGATATATATATCAGAAATTTCAATATTTAGAATCAGAAGAAGATGTTTGAAAAGAGAAAAGAACGAAGTATAGCATTTATATTATTTGCGGAATTAATTAATCAGAAAAATAATAAATTATTTCATACCACATATATTGTTTGTGCATTGGATATAAATCAGTCTTTGGAAATTTCAGTTTGTCATGTACAGAAGATGTAATGACAAAAAGGAGGTTGAGATTGAAGGAAAGGAGAAAAATATTCTTATTGGTTCTTGGAAACTCCTTTTGGGTTTAAGAACAAAATATTTAAATAAACCATGAAGTTTAAGAACAAAAGTTTTAATGAAAACTTTAAGAGCTAGCCTCAAAAATATTCATCTTTCAAAGGATCCAGCATCCTATCTATCTACCACAGATACATAACTGGGCTTGTTCCTCTCACGGAACAAGACACAGTTAAAAAACTATTTGTTAAAGATTTTGTATACATGCGCGAAGCAAATAGATCAAACAAGTTTCTGAAAACTTTGACAAAAAGCAATGTTATATTTAAAGATTATATTTCAAAACATAAAGTTAATGAATATATAGAAAGATATCTACCTATAATAATTTTTAAAAATAATAAAAATACAAAGCCTATGATGCCACATCATAAAGACGAGAAAAAAATAAAGATGTTAACGATAAAGAAACTACTCAAATACCTTAATGGAAAATCCGATTAAAATCGTATTATGTAAATTTATAATAGGTTATAAACGTATTTTTATAATTTTAAAAGTTCTATATAGATATTGATCTATATTTATGTAATATTTTTTCTTCTTTATTACATTTATAAAATCGAAACAAAATAACAAAACCAGATCAATCGAAACATTTAATTGATGATTTAGTATTTCATAAATTTTTATGATGTGTATAATATAAGCAAGTATTCTGATATTTTGATTACTATAATTAAAAGTATTGAAACTAATTATCATAAAATAAATTCTTTTTTACATAATAAAAGTAATAATGAAATATTTCAATCTAAAGAATACCTGGGAGAATTGAGTTTAAATCCTTTTTAAATACAAAATTAATATGACAACAATATCGCAATACTAAATATTTGTATGTGATTACATTATTAGATTAAAACAATGTTTAATTGATTTTATGAAAAATATATATTATTATAAATATGAAATAAGTTAAAAATTTTATAACAGCAAGTCATTATTTATCATATGCAAACCACAATGCTTTAAATTATAAGTTAAGATGAGGTCAATACATATAATACAGCATTCAATAAATGTAAGTTACTTATACCTTAAGAAAAAAACTGCCACAACAACGATATTCGTAACCAACTACCAAATTCCTAGAAATACAAATTTTATTTTAAAAACAATTAAATTTTTTTTTTAAAAATAGCATACCCTCAATCATGTTCAATTATTTTACAGAAATAGATAATATATATTTAATTTCTGGCAATAAAATATTAGTATTTAAAAATGATAATTTAATAAATACAATTAACCATCATACAGAATTAACTTTTATCAAATATAATTATGTTTTTGATAAAAATAAAATACTTTATAAAATAACTGGAAACAATCTTATAGAAATTTTTAAATTTCCAAAAGCGATATCTCAAATCACGAGAAATGAAGGAATAACATATATTTCTGATAGAAATTCAATAATATATCAACTATCAGACCAACCTCAAGAAATTACATCGAATATTTCATATATCACCGATATGATAATTACAGACAAATTATACATATCAGATAAATATGGAAAAATCAGAATTAGCACCACAAATGGAAAAATTCTTAAATATCATTTTGTTGAAACCTCACCTATCCTAACCTTGGCCCTATATAAAAACTCTATAATAGCAGCAGGAAACAATTATTTAGCACGGATAACAAATCGAATAGAAAAAATAGCCATCAAAGGGAAAATAATAAAAATCTTAATAAAAGAAAAAATAGTATTAATTTTAGAAAATAGAATATTAATAAAAGATTCTAAGAATATTTTAGACATAGAAGAATATGAAGAACATGCGATAGAAAATATCATAGATGGAATTTTAATAGAAAATAATTTATATTTGGTAAGTAGAGATGGTAGTGTATATTTTAATTTTAAAAAAATATATGAAACTAAAAATAATTATGATAATTATTTTTCTCATCTGAATCATTAAGAGATTATAATTGTTCGAGATAAATAATAGAGAGAATACAGAGTAATAAAAAGGATAATAATTTATAAATAATTAAAGATTTTTAATGAATAATAAAAAATAAAAATATTTATAATAATTTTTATTCTAATGGTTCAAAGTGGTTGTGTGTGTAAAGGATACTTACGCATACACTATTATTTCCATATTCTGTTATATTAGGTTCTAACGTATTTAGTATTTTTATTTTAATTTCTAGGAAATCTGATAATGCTTTTATCTCTACATGACCTGTTTCCTTATAAAACGATTCTACCTGTGCCGCTAACTTATCTAAATCTTCTAATGGTTCATATTTTTCTCTACGTGTTAGTAATTGTGTTGATATTAATATTTTTAGGTATGCTGTTATTTCGTTAAAATCAACCTTTAGAAAATCTATATCATTTTCATTCTTTCTTATTTTTGATATATTTTCTATTGTCATCTCATAGAAATCTTCAAAATATAAACCTTTCCTTTTTATCTCTTTAACTTTTTGATAAGAATCTATGAATTTGTTTATAATTTCTTTATATTTTTCTCCTCTATATTTTTTATTTTATTTAGAAAAGCTACTATGAATGCATAATAGAAACAGTTTCCATCTCTCTTATTTTTATAATAATATTTATAATTGTGAATAATGAGTTCGCCCATTTCTTGGTAATATGGATGATTTTCTAATAACATTCTTTCCGACATTACCATAGGGATAAACAAAATATTTTCATTTTAAATGAAAATTTTAAATACAGGTTGTTACTGTTACATTTTAATAGAGATAATTATAATATCAGAACAGGGATATTGTTTATTTTAAATTATTTGGCATTAATGAATATTAACTACCCCAAAAAACAGCCTTAAATCATGAATATAACAATAAAAAACAGAATAGATTTAGAAAATAAGATAAATTACTCGAACAAAATTCTTTCTTTTTTGCGGAATATGGGTGTTCTTAAAGAAAATCACAAATGTTCGTTGTGTAAAAGGTATATGAAAACAATAAAAAGTAGGTGTGGCGATGGTTTTATTTTAAGATGACATGATAAAAGATGTAATAAAAAGACAATTTCCGTAAGATTTGGAAGTTTATTGATTAGAATTAAATTACTTTTAATTTCCATAACTCGAGTAATATATGAATAATATCAAAAGAGAAGTTTAAAAAACATAACTAGATAAGTAGGAATATCCTTTAATGGTTTGAGATCGGCATTATCCGTTTTTGAACCTCATATAAAAAAAACAAAAATAAAAAAATCGGAGGTGAAGATAAGTGGGTTGAGATAGATGAATCAGCTATTTCAAAAAGAATGTATAATGTTGGAAGACTCAATAAACAAATTTGGGTTATTGGAGGTCTTGATAGAATAATTAAAAAAACGTTTTTTGGTGTAACAATTTCAAGAAATGCAAAATTCTTGAGACACACAATTAAGAAACATGTTAAGGAAGGTTCAATAATAGTAACAGATTGTTGGAAAGGATACAAAGACCTTCAAAATTTAAATTATAGGCATCATAAAATAAACCATTCTAAAAACTTTTTAGAGCCAATGAACAGGGAAATAAACACCCAAACAATCGAATCAAATAGGAGATGGTTAAAAGAATATATAAAAATAAGAAAACCAAAGTCTAAACGAGGCGTTTTGGAAGTGATTTCACAATATTTTTTTTAAAAGATCATAATTTCGATTTTGTGCAAATTTTGCTCGAGATAAATGCTTAAAAGGTCTTAAAAATAATTAAAATGCCTTTTTTATTTGAATTTAAGGCTGTTTTTTTGGGTAGTTAATATTCATTATTCCCTTTATTTCTATTAACAAAAAAAATACTATAAAATTTTATAATTCTGTTATAGATTTTATACTTGGTAATGTTTAATATACATTATTTACCAATTATACAATAAACATCATTATAGAAACGTTTCAACGAAAAAAAGAATTAAAGATTATTTATAAAGAATGCTATTTATTTATTTTATTTTTTGTTTTATATAAAAAACATAATACATTGTATTTTTATAGATAATATTCATATGATATTATTTTTATTGTTTTATCTTTATGTTATTATTTATTATTAAAATTTAACGGTAACTATTTATATCGCATATATTTTAATATATCATTATATATAGAATACTAAGTTAAAACATCAATAATTATTGTAATATAATTTGGGGCATTTTTAACTTTGGGTACCCCGAAAAAACAATATTAAAAAAAGAACCCATGGCTATGAATAGACGTCAATCGAACTCAGTAATTTACTCACCGTGTAAAATTGTTGAATACCTACAGAACCTTGGTGTATTAAAAAAATCATTCAATTGTAAAAAATGCAAAAAAAAGAATGAATTTAGTAGCCGTCAAGAAGAATTACGGATGTATTTGGAAGTGTATGATAAATAAATCATTTCAATAAGAAAATATTCTGTTTTTTATAAAGTTAAAATATATTATCAAAAATTTTAGAAGCAATATACGAATGGGTACAGAAAAAAAACTTAAAAGAAATAAACATAAGTTATAAGGGAGTCAGTACAATAATAAATTGTTTCAATTCAAAAATTATGAAGATTAATAACAACAAAATTGGAGGATATAATAAGTGGGTTGAGATAGACGAGAGCGCAGTATCTAGAGAAAATATAATGTTGGTAGACTAGTTAGGACGATATGGGGTGTTGGAGGAATAGAAAGAGGTTCAGATAATATATTTTTTAGAGTTACCAAATCAAGAAATTCGGATTTCTTAAGAAATACAATTAAAAACACATCAAACCCAAACCAATCGTTGTCGCTGATTGTTGGAAAGGATACAAAAATCTTGAATCACTCGACTTACATCATTTTAAAATTAATCATTCGAAAAATTTTGTAGACCCTACAAATAAACAAATACACACACAAACAATAAAATCTATATTGAAATATTTAAAAGAATATATTAAAATTCGCAAACCAAAAAGCAGAAAATCTCTGATAAAGATTATTGATTATTATTTTTTTTAAAAAAATATAATTTTAGCTTTGAACAAGTCTTGCACGGTATAGTCATAAAACAATATTAAATTAATTTATTTGGTACATTTGTTTTCTTTTTTTAATATTCGGGATACCCAAAGTCAACAATCCTTAATTTTTATTGTTATAAATAACACAATATCATCTTTACTATTATGTTATCAATAGATTATAATTATAAAAATTTATAAGATACAAAACAAAAATATTAATTTTTTATATATATTTTGATCAAAGAAAAAATAATATATAATCTTTTTTTAACGAGGGTAAGAAATGTTAATTAGAAATGAATCCGATTTCCTTTGCAGAAAAAAAAAGAATTTTAATTTTTTTATTAAGATATATAGGCGTATAAAGTTATTAACTATAATAAGAATAAAAAAATTGCCTATTGTTTGGCTTAATATATTTTATGAATATACAAGCAAGTAATATAAATGCCTGTGGAGAAGAAACCAATGTTGAAGATGTTTTAATAAAGATAAAAAAGGGAAACAAACCGGAAATACAAGCTAATGGAATTATTAATAATCTTGATCATAATGTAAAAATAAAGAATATCAAAGCGCAATGTAAAATTAAAACGCTAGAATTTAGTGGTGTCGATGTAGTAGTAAGAAAGGATATGGATTATGTGTATTTTTCAAGATTAAAAATTAATAAAGATGGGATAATAGGATATGGAAAAGAAAAAATGATAACAGAAAATGAGTTATTAACTGAAACAATAACATTTAAAGTTATTATAAAGATCAACAATACAAAATATGAAACATATCTATATTTTACATATCAAAATAAACTTACATATAATGATGCGATTAGTAGTGAAATACTAATACATACCAAGAATGCTATTATTTATCTACCATCTAAAATAAAAGAAAAATATTTTCCTGTGAAATTTGATAATGAAATAGGAGGTTTCATCAATGACCATGAAAATATATTAGCCGTTAAATATGGTTTAGAATTCATTGACCAAGACTGGGATATGAAAATATCTAATATCAAGCATAAAGGTTATATCTATTATAATATTATAAAAAAAGCTCAAAGAATTATATCAATACCTCAACCTGAATCAGAACCAAAACTTTGGCCAGAAATACATAAACAATCACATGGGGAAATAGATGAACAATCACATGAAGAAAAACATGAACAATCACATGGGGAAATACATGAACAATCACATGAAAACGCATATGAAGAAACACAAAAAGAAATAAAAAAAGAATCACCCGAAGGAATACAAAAAGAAAACTCGGACAATGAAATTACATTGAAATTTAAAATATGGAAATTATTTCTTATTTTGAGTCTAAGTTGGGTGTTAAGTTAGAATAAAATATAAAAAAATAACTTTTCTTTAGAGTCATTAAACGAATAAAACCGGCCTTTTAAACATAATTAAAAGGTTGCAATCTTCTTTATTCTTTTTAATTTTAATTAATTTCTTTAAAAAATATATTTTGCTAAGAAGAATAAGATATAGATTGAAATGCTATATAGTATTCATATTATATAATATAAACAAAAAATTAAAAATTAAAAAATATTTATATTTTTTTAATTTTTTTATTCATTCGTGGAACTTAACATAAAAATGATATACAATAAAATATTTTGAAACAAATTTTATTTTTAGGTAAATTAAGATAAATGTTAATTAATAAAATATAAAGAATATACATACTTACATATTCGCATCACCTATATTTTTAAGATAAATAAATAATTAAATCTTTTAAAAATAGAAGAGTTATTATTAAAAAATCA
>LDOQ01000008.1:0-10637 GCA_001887945.1 Spraguea lophii | reverse complement strand
CGACTGCCCAAACAGCGGTAATTATGCAAAAGTTGCTATAAAAAATTTTATTATATTATTACTTCTTATATCACTGATTTATTTATTTAAAATTGTAAATGTAAGATTATAGAAATAAGAAAATAAATTATAATTAAAAAGATACTAAAAATTCTAAAAATATGTAAGAATTATTGATGAAAATTTTTTTTATTTAAACCAATGCACATTATAAATCATTAAATTTATAGTAACCGTATTGTCATTTATTGATTTTTAAATTTGTTTGTAATTTTGGAAATTTATACTTTATTTTGAAAAAACCTTGTATATTATTTATTCGTATTAACCATAATTTTAATATTTATTTATGCTAACTATAATTTTAATATTCACTTGTTTAATTACTATACAATTACCATACCTTCTCATTCTAACCATTATTTAAAAGAGATCAAATTTTTTTAAAAACTTTTTCAAAACTTTTTCATTTTCCATTTCATATGGTCTTAAAGCCAAAGCAGTGATTATATTCTCTGGTTGTTCTTTCCATGATATATAATCATATCTATTTCTTTCAAAAAAATCTTGCAATATACAAATATCTTTTTCTTTAATCTAAAATTAATTGGACGATACTTACATTTTTTACTATTGTTCTCATATTCTCTATATCTTTAAGATAATTAATAGTTTCTTCTATATTTAAAAATTTATAGATCGATGAAATACTTGCATGTGAACATTGGGCTAATAATATACCAGTACTTTGTATAGGAATATCAGATCTAACAAATATATAATGAATAATCATGGGTATATTTGACAAATTAAAAATACAAAGTAAATGATGTTGATTATAGCCTAATAAAGTATATTAATCCAGGTGTGAATGGTTGGAAAGTTAAAATAATATAAATAATTTAGATATGTTTGTGTACGACAAAAATACTTATCGAATGTGATAAATTTTTAAAATGTTTTATATAAATTATTATTCATTCTGATGAAATTGTTTTAGAGGAATACTAAGTATTATATAATTTAAATGATGTATAAATGATGTATATATTATGTATTTGTAATTATTTCATTCTTAGATTTGAAAAAAACAATTTATATACTCAGCCAATGAATAATTGTATGTAACGAAAGATATTCGAAATTATATAAAAGCTAAAAAACAACAACAAAGTATGCGTTATAATTAAATAGGGGAGACTATCATATATGCGGTAAGTAATAATATAATTAAATATAAATAGTTGGTAATAATAAACAACGAGTTTTAATAACAGAAAAACCTTATATCATGCCGTACATTTTCAATTAAAAATCTTTTACAAATAATAGCGTTATTGAAAAAAATAAAATATTATTAAACTCCTTAAATCCTAATAACAGGCATCGAAAGATTCCTCCCTTTTCCAAAACAATAAAAAATTTTCATTGAAAAAAATAAAATATTATTAAATTATTTTTATTTAAAAAAATGGTTTACAATGCAATATAATATTTATTATTATCATATTTTTCATATTTTTCGTTTTAAATATTATTTCATATATTAATACATTATTATAACTTATCACATCTTTTTAGATGATAATACTTTGGTGGAAAACAAAAAAATAAGTGATAATTTTTAAATATTTTTTTTATGAAATTTTTTTATAGGAGTTTGTTGAAGCACGTTTGAACTTGTATTAACTGGTTTCGTTACAAATAGATATTAATCTCACCTTACCTTATGTTCCAATATGTTAAAGTTTTGCGTATAATACACGTCGCCATTCTTCCCGTTTTTTAAAGAATTCTGGCTCTTTTCTTGGCATAATATAGATCAAGTCACAAATCATTATAGAGATTGCATTACAGCAATTAAATACTACTTTAATCTAATATCCGGGTCATAGCATAAAGTATAAATAGTGTTACGCTATAGAACACACACACACTCAACAACTTTCTCTTCTTCTCTCCGATTTTTTATTTTTTTTGTTTTAAAAATTTTCTGGATGAGGAATTCGAATCTGCTAGACTTTGGACTTACCACTCCATGATCACCAAATTAAGCAGATTATAATTTTTAAATAAGAATAAAAAAAATTATTTTAAAATACATGTATTTAAATTATAATGAATGTGAACCATATTTAGTTATAATATTAAAATAAAATAAACATATAATTATTAATAAGTAAAATGTATTTTTTATTTATAAAATATGACCTTCAGAGTAACTATGACATAAAAATAATTTCACATAATGTTATCATCATAAGATCTTGAAAATTTAAATTTACGATTATCTCATCTTGTTAATTTTTTATGGGGTAAAAAAAATATTTTTTTTTATTTTAAAATATTCTAAAAATTCTTAATATAAAATGATTGGTAAAGTTAATAGAGTGTGTGAAGACATTAACGAAATATAAGTTTTTAATATATTTAAAGAAATTTATTTATGAGAATAATTATAATAACTAAATAATTTTTTTACATTATCTATTGTAATTAATATTTCTACTGTAAAATATAAATTATAAATTTACAAAAAATAATTATTTTATATTAAAATGATTATTATAATTTTTTAAAAGTTTATATTTATTCTTTTTGTTTTTAATTGAATATTATTACATACTTTATTAGATTATTATTTTATATTCGAAAAATAAGTGGATGAAACATCTTCTTTTTCTTTGTTGGAAAACAAAAAAGAAAGAATAATTATTTAGAAAATAGAATATGTTATTTTTTGAGATATATTAGATGTAAGATATATTTGAGCATTATTTAAAAAAAGTCATCAAAACTATAATGAAAGGTCTTTTATAAATAATAATGACAGTTCAATTGAATACCATTTATGATGTAAGATATTTATTTGATCGTTTACTAATTAAGTGAATAAGTAAACTAAAAGATCTACTTAAAATAAATGTAATTCTTTTTTATCTTCAAATAATCGCACTCATGGAATTTCGGAGGCGTTGCTTATATTGTTTTTATTCTTATAAATAAATTTGTTATAATACGTATATATTCTTAAGGATTTTGTTATTTTTATAAAATAAACAATATTTTATAGTTTGATTTGTTGTTATTTATTATTCTTTCGTTCTTTATTATTATTTGATATAAAACATATACCAGTTGGTTTTATTTGCATTCTTGATGTTATTTTTAAAAGAAAGAAAAATATGCCCATGAATCCTTACGATGATTTTTTTTCTGACGATGAAGAAACATTTAAAAATGAAAAAATAGTAAAATTGAAATCAGTTGTAAGAAAAAGTTTTAAAAAGAAGAAGGGGAAATCCAAAACTGTGGAACAGTATGATTCTGTTAGAGATAAAATACTTACATCATATAAAAAAGCTGTTATATGTCCTTTAAATAATATGAATACTATGATCTGTGAAGAGCATGGGTCTATGTTTGATTATAAAACTGCGAAATGTAGAGTAGGAGGTTTTCATGGTCATAAAACTTTGACAAAATATTTAAATTGTTGTGATGATTTAGTGACAATTCTTACGTTTTCCCAACCTTATGCTTTAAAAAATGGTTACAAAGCAAAAGATTTAATTGAAAAGAGAACATCTGCACATATAAAACATCAGTTTCCGGGTTGTTTAAATTATCATGTGGAAATATTGCTTGTGAATTTATTTCCATTAAAAGTTACACTTCCTGTAAAAGATATGGAACAAATATTTTTTAGTGTTTATGGGTATAAATTTAATTCTATTATAGGTCCGATAGAGAAAATTATCAATGACATGAAATCACCAAATCTTTTTATATCTGTTACTGGAAAACAAAGAATGGTTACATGTATTCCAACACAGTCACTCGATTATTCTGACTTTGGTGATATTAATCTTTTTACAAAAGTACATGAACTTGAAAATTGTATTCTCAAAGATTCTAAATCAATATTTAAAGAAGAAAGTGTTCCGATAAACAAAAAAAATATAATTATTCCATATAATGAAGTACTTGGAGATGTAGATAAGAAACTAGAAGGTTTATTTACCTCATTTGATTTAAATATCCCAAGATATGTACAAAATCCTTTATCTTTAACAGGATCTACATCTCTTTATCAAAAATGTTATGATACTGAAGAAGGTTTAAAATTTTATTGGGCATTTTTAAGTGAAAATTTACTCTTAGAAGAAAAAGATGCATACTTTGATATCAACACAGATTTTTTCTGAAAATGTTATTGCTGTGAAAATATTAAAATTTATTTATTCCAAAATTTTACATAAAAGACTTTAAAAACATCGCTAATATTCTTTTAGATATTTTATGATTTATATCTAATGTGTTGTTTTTTATTTCTTTTGTATTTTTGAACAATTTATCTACTTCAGCTCTTAAAACTTTTATCATTTTTTTATCTTTTGTAAACAATAAAAAATTGCTTTCTTTATCTCTACTATAACTTCTTCTATTAAAATTTGTTGAACCTATAATAGTAGCAGCACAATCTTTTTTAAATGCCCAAAAACCTTTATAATGAAAGGTATTATTTTTTTTGTAATATTTATAAAATTTAACAGCTGACTTTTTCTCAGCTTTGCTTTTTTTATGGTTTCCAATATAATAATCGAATATACTTCCATTTCTGTTTTTTAGTATATCTATTGTATCATGTAGATATATACTATACAAATCTACAATTATTCTTTCGATAGTACTGTTTTCATTAAAAAATGTGTTATTTCTACTATCAGGCACTATAACTTTTAAATTTATGTTTTTAAACAATTGAATATATTCTTCAGGAAAATTTATATACGCTGTGGATAAATAATATTCTTTGAAAGAATTTTCAAGTATTAGATATTTTAGCATTTCTATTTCAGAATGATATACTGATAATTTATATGTTAAACCATATTTTTTATTGGATTTTATATTTTTCTTACTTTCTTCACGAATATAAAAAGTTTGGTTAACTTTAAAATACTCAAAACATAGGTATGCTGATAATTCATTACTTTCTACTTTATAATATCGATCTACTCTATTTACGAAATAACTATCATCAAGATTAGCACCAGTTAAAAATACTCTATTATCAAAAACATATATTTTAGAATGTAATACGTAAAATAATTCGCGAAGAATTTTTGGAAGAAAATAATAGTTTTTAAGATCAACATATTGGATCATAGATGCTATTTCATATTCTTCTAAAAGCTCATAAATTGTTTTTTCTTTATTAGTATAACCATCATGTGATTTTTCGTTGTAATATTTATATAAATATCTTTTACTATTTTCTTCATCTATTCTGTTTTTATCTACAAAAATTTTTGTTTTTAAATTCCTCTCTTTTCTTTTCTTTAAAGCTTTAAAAATATTTTTAGAATATTCTTTTGTCCCCAAATAAAGCGTTATAATATAAGCACTTTCAGATTTTTCTAAATTTTCTATTATTTCATTATAAAATTCACTACAAGAATTTATAATTTGAAGATTGTTTATATCAATTTCATATTCAGGCATAATACAATAGGGTCATCTAGATTTAAAGTTGTTTTAAAACAGGCCTAATATCATTGATATTTTAAATTTAACTAATAATGTTTCTGATTTGATTTAAATACCTATGTTTCAGAAAAAAAATTTTTTGAATATTAAATTATTTTTAAGCATTATTATATTTTCTAGATTCTTTAATTTTTATGTTATATTTAAATAATTCGATTAATTAACAACAAATATACATACAGAATGCTATTCTAAAAATTATTACATAAAATATATTACTTTCCTCTTTTAAACTTTTTAAATTTTAATAACCCATATGAACGCAGTAGTTGAAAATACATCATTTTCTATTTTATTTCCATCATACAGAATAACATATTTACAATCAATATTACCAGATCTTACAACACTTCTTTCCTCTTATTTTATTTCCACAAAACTCGTAGATACAGAATTAACTATTACTACAATGCCACAAATAGAAGATTTGTATATGATTATCAGAGCTAGGGATATGGTACAAGCAATTTCACGTGGTGTATTATTGGAAACTGCTAAAGCATTATTAGATGAAAAGAATCATATTGTTAGTAATATTATAAATATAAAAAAGATGGTACCACAAGATTCTGTATTTATTAACAGAAGAGATAGATTATTAGGACCAAATAACAATACGTTGAAAGCTATTAAATTATTGACCAAGACAGAAATAACAGTAAAAGGAAAAAGTGTAACAATTATAGGAAAATACACAGGAGTGGAAGAAGCTACAAAGATTGTGATACAGACAATGAATAATATACATCCCATTTATCAAATAAAATATTTAATGGCTAAAAAACAGTTAAGTATGGATAAAAATAAAGAAAACGAAGATTGGAAGAAATTTTTACCGGAAATCAAGAAGAAAATAAAAAAGGAGAAAAGAAAGATATAAATATTTTATTGTTTTTTGACAATTTTTTAATGTATTTTTGGATATTATAATTTTTGTATTTTGTATATCATGATACAAAAGAGAAAATATACATTAATCATTTGTATTTTTAATTTTTCTAGTGCCATACATCATTATGTCATTTAATTACATTAATTATTTTACATAATATCATTATCTTTCTTCTAACATTAATATTAAAAATTATAGCATAACTTTTCTTTTGTAAATTATTTTATTCTGTTTTCGTAATTTTTAAAGGGTTAAATATATTTCAAAAATTTTTTAAATACAGATTAATAATGATTTATATTTTATTGTATAAATTAGAAACATTCTTTATTTAAATTGTTTATTAAGATATAATAATTCGTATATAAAATATATTTGGAGTATACAAATAATTTATAATATTATTATTTTTTATTATCTTTATTGATTGGTTAAATATGTTCTAGAATATACTTTATTTTCTAGAAAAAGTCAAATATTTTTTTAATCTTATATCCATTTTTCCACCAATCAAAAACTTTATTTGCTACAAAAATAAGCTTAAAACTTCTAAATTTGTTTTTGGCAATATCAACAAATTAATTAATAATTTTCTTGTTTAATTTCTCCTGATTCTCTTTTTATCTTCTATCCAAACACCCCTATGGAACAGAAAGTATCTCATGATAAACCAATTTCAGAAGCATCTAAAGAATTGGTTGATAAATATATAAGACAGCTTTATATAGGCTGTATCAACTCTAATAAATGTGTTGGTATATTTTGTAGGAAAAATACTACAAAAAGTACATTAGTCTCCTTAGCAAGCACACTTGCATTATACGGAGAAATATTTTTATGCGAAAATATTTCTATCGACAATAAATTTAATCACAAACATTATGCGCATAATAATATTACACGCAGTTCTCCTCTTTTAGATTTTTACTTGTGTGTTGTCGAGAAGGTAGGAAAATGTGATTGTAGTCTAAACATGGAGTTGGATAATAAGATGGAAAAGAAAGGTGTATACGAGAAAACTGTTATTGATACAAATACTTGTTCGACACATACCAAACAAACTTCTTCTTTAACAGATATTCATAATTTTTGTATTTTTCTAGAAAATAAGAAGTTTTTGTATGAAGATATAATACTTCTGGAAGGAATATTTTATCTTTTGATAAAATATAGGAAATATTCTTCATGCATTTTACTTGAAAGAATCATTATGAGAATATTCTATATTATTCTTACAACAGGTATAGAGATTAAAGAGGAATATTACATGTATATTAGTGAGTTATTCTTAGATATACAAAGAATATATAAGGAACTTAAAAGTGATTTAAATACTAATTATAATAATATAAATTATAGTCTTTGTAATATATACGATACAAATAGTCTGTGTAATGATAATAATGATAGTAATAGCAATTCTGGGGATGTACAGAAAGAAGGGGAAAATAATTGTACCAAAAACTGTTTATTCTCTAAGGAATTTAAAATTTATGATTTCAATTTCCTTGTAAATACCATTATATCGAAAAGTAATAACGCTGAATTTGGATGTATTCGTACAAATAAAGTGTTTGAGGAGTTGTTAAATATTTTACATATTTTATATCTCATAAATGAAAAGCTTAATATTTATGAATATCATACTTTTTACTTATTCGACAAAAAACATAATAATACAGAAGGTGTAAATACTCGCAATACTATAGAAAGAGAAACAGACAATACATCAATAAGAAATAACACCCCATCTAATATAATTAATATAAAAGAGGAATATAGAAACTATAAACTTAAATATAAATCTTTTGTAAATTATCCGTATGTATTGCCATTAGAATTAAAAGCAGAGTTGATAAAATTGGAAAACGGAGATATAATGAAAAACCAGTTACAGGACACATTTTTTAGAAGTTTATTTGAAGGTGAAAAGGAACCTTATGCTTTTATTACTGTCGGGCGAGATTCTTTATACGAAGATACGATAGATTTTATTATGAAACAAAGTACTGGTAAGAATAACCAATTGAGGAAGCAAATCAAAGTAATCTTTAAAGGAGAAGAAGGTGTAGACAGTGGGGGAATGACAAAAGAATTTTTCCAGTTACTTAGCGAAGAGATAATAAATGATGACAGATTGTTTAATATGAAAAATAATTTTTTAAGTATCAAAAGACAAAACAACAATAAAAAAGAAGGTTTAAAAACTGCTCAAAATTCATATACCATTAAACAATTATATAATGCCGTAGGTAAAATATTAGGAATAGCATTATATAATGATGTTGTCTTAAATATACCATTTCCTACATTTTTATTTAAAAAGATTCTTAATAAAAGCGTAAGAATGGAAGATCTTGAAGAAATAGATCCAATGGTGTATATATCTCTTATGAATCTTTTAAAAGTAAAAAATATCGATGAGTTAAATCTAAACTTTGAAATTACAGTAGAATCTGATACAACAGAAGATCATTATAAAAAAGATTATTATTCCGTAGAATTGATTGAAAATGGTAAAAATATACCTGTAACAAATAAAAATATAAATAAATTTATATCATTGTATGTTAATTACCTCACATATGAATCAATAAAAGAACCATTAGAACAAATAAAGAACGGATTTTTCGATATAATCAAACACTCAACAGTCTTATATTTACAACCTATAGAATTAGAAAGAATAATAGTAGGAACATACTTTAATTTAGATTCAATCAAAGAAAATGCAGTGTACAATGGTTATACCAAGAATTCAACCATCGTAAAACATTTTTGGTCTATCTTTGAAAATTATTCCAGTGACAACAAAAATAAACTTTTAAAATTCATTACTGGACACGATAGAATACCAATATCAAATAATCCATTTACTATTGTTATAATGAAGAATGGTTGTGATACAGATAGATTGCCATCATCACAAACATGTTTCAATACATTTTTACTCCCAGAATACAATAGCAAGAAGAAATTGAAAGATAAATTAGATATTGCGATAAATATGACCAAAGGGTTTTATTTGCTTTAAAAATATTAAACAAATATTTCTATAATTTTTTTTATTCTATATATTTTTTTTGAGATTACAAATCTAACTTTTCTTAATAAGTAATGGATTATAATATTTAAAATAACCATATAACATATTCATTTCTTTTATTGTTAAACATTTCCTTTGAATATTTTTAAAATTAAATATTATTTTTAGTTTAAACAATATATTTCTGTTATTATTAAAATGTTTAGCTATTATTTTATTAACAAGATATGGATGATATGCTAGAAGTACCAATTGTTCATCCAATCTTAAATTAATATTTTTATTCCCAATAATAATTTCTGCTAATTCACTTATACTATGCTTTTTATCATTCTCCCTATTTTTATATCTTTTTTCTTCCTTCTTATTTTTTACATGTAAAATATATTCTATCTTTATTATTCTATTATTCTTAGAAAATAACATTTTATATAATTGTATAACAATCTGATTATTATAATAGACCTGTGTTATAAGTTCATTCATAAATCTATTTTTTATCAAACGTGCAGCTATTTTGTTAGCTTTCTTATATTTGAGCTTTAAAACATAAATTACATTGATATTATACGTAGAAAAAAAATATGAAAGTAAATGATATATTATTATTTTAAATTCAGCTGTAGTAAGATTGTATTTGTTATATATAATATTTGTTTTATTGTTCATAATATATTTAATATAAAATAATTCTTCAGTGGTTATGGAAAATGTTTTTAATTGTCGTAATAAATATTTTATAGAATAATTAGTAAATGGTGATTGGGGTGGGGTAGGAATATTCATAGTAAGGGTAAAATTCAGATATAAATGTTTAATAATGAAATACAATATAAAATAATATATAAAAGATTAATATTATTGATATGTTATTTATTATTTGTATTATTTTAAAAATAATAATATATTCATGATATCATTTGATAAAATAATTTATAAAGGCTGATGAAACGAATACGGGCCATTTTTGAAAGTAATTAATTTTTTTTGAACCCTTCTTTTTTTTAAATAAAAATGATGAAAAAATTTGAATTTCATACGTTGTTTAATACGTTAAAAACTCTATTAATATCTAAATCTTTATGTTTCTGTTGTTTACATAAGTTGTCAGAGAAAAGTGGATCTAAAAACATTTTGAGATGTAGG
>LDOQ01000205.1:0-10963 GCA_001887945.1 Spraguea lophii | reverse complement strand
GTCATAGACCATGGTAGATTCGAAAACTTCTATAAATAAAAGTTTCATTTTAAAAAAATTGATGTTCATTACAAGAAAATTCATAGTAAAAAATTATAATTTAGGAAATACTAAATTTCACGCATTACCTCGTGTACAATTTAAATGAATGATCATCATGCCTGAATACAAAGATAATTATTATTTTTATCGCAAAGCGTTTTAACCATTATCTTTCTTTATTTGATAATAATATATAAATTATACTGAAATCTTTCCATTTGGTTCTAGTCTAATGTATTAAAAAAAATTGATATTTGAAAAATACTCCATATATTTATATTTGTTAAATGTTACAATAATTAAATTACAACCCTTATTTTATATTTCAAATCGGTGAAATTTGTATATAATGTATTTTACTATTCAAACTTTTCAGTTTAAATGAGGTATCAACCTTTTTATTTATACACCATCAACTGGATTACTAACTCAACATAAATATTATAATTACATTAGTCAATCATTATTTTGATATGATAATGAGGTTTATAAATCATAACTATTTTTTTAATTTATTTATAATCTATTTCAATATTTAAAATTATTGCTTAAATAATTATTTATTTAAAAATGTTATCTTTATCTTCTTTTATCTTAAGTTCCTTCTCTACTTTACCTTTTAATTGCAACAACTGTTCTTTTATTTCTTCTATGCATTCTAACACTTCATTTTTATTAACAATTTTATTTTTCTTATTATTTGCAGCTTCTTTTCCATGATAAGCTAATTCATTTTTTAATCTAAGAATTTCATTTTTCATTTCACATCTATTCTCCAAATTGAATTTGGTATAAATTTGTTTAAATAATAATCTATATGTATTTGCTGCATCTTTTATTTTTTTATCTATTTTTATACTAAAAATCTTTAATTTATTAATTCTATCAGTAAGTGCATCATTACTACTATTTAACTTTTCTGTTACTTCATTCATAATTTCATTTCTTTTTTTCAATTCATCATAGTCTTTTATTAAAACAGGATAATGATATTTTGATGGTGCACAAGAAATAGCCTTTTCCCATAAATCTTGTGGGAAATCATAAGGTTTGGTAAATATGGTTGTATTGTGTAGATTGTAAAATATAAAATTAAAAGCATAGGATGGTGATGTTGGATCATAATATTTTTCTAATTGTTCTATTGTGTGTAAAATATTGTCTTGGTTCGAAGATGTTTGTTGTGGTGTTTGGTTGGATGAAATGTTTATCTGTGATGGCTGAGAAATTGGAATGTTGAATGTGTTATTCATAAGGGGCTATTTCAAATAAATTTTTTTTATAAAATGTTTATTGTTTTTTCAATGTCACTTTAATTATCATAAAAAAAAACTCTGACTGGTTGATAACACCATGATTTGAGATCATCAGTTGCTTAAAAGTATATTCAATCTTATATTAGCTAGTATCATCACAGGTGTACAGTAATTTCATCTTGTCTCGTGTTCTAAAGTATTGTGTTTTTGATTACACAGTGTATCCATTTTTTTTCTTTAATAAATCTTTAATATTCTTCTTGACATGGGATTGATTGAATCATTAATCAATACAGAAAATATAATTACATGAACCTACTATTGGTTTAATATAATAATGGAACCATTATACAAGATATAATCAAATTACATTAGCTCATCCCAACCTCTTAATATATTTCTTAGTGTTTTTACTATTATATTTTATGGTATGAAGGATATGATACAAATTCCCATTCATTAAACCAAATAATATTAAAAATTGCGAAAATAAGCGAAAACTATACAATAAAAAATATATTGAAATGTTATCTAAGACGTTCATTACATATAAAATATGCAAAATTGTTATCAATCTAAAGTGTGTTATTATTATATATTTATGGTAAATCAGTCAATAGATTTTTCATTGAAAAAAAATAAACATAATAAAATCTAAATTCTGAATGAATTGTTAAATTTTTATTTAATATAGAAAATGTATACAAATTAAAGCATAGTGTTTTAAAGGATATACGATAAAAATTTAAGTAATATTATATAAATAATTATATTTTAATTATTATAATCGTATATTTCTTATTTTTGTCTTAAAACACGAATAAAACAGACTTCTTAATTTATAATATTCAATGATTAGCCGTAAATTTTTATTACAGAATATTGGATTATTAGCACATTCTAGCATATTATTGAATATAAATAGGTCAGCTCCCCGATTTTTTCAAATAATGATATTTTTATATTGTATGCGTATTCTTACGGCATTTGCAGAAATAAAAAGAGAGAATAGTCTACTTAGACAAAATTATAATACTACTGATAAGAAGTCATTATATGATGATGATTTCGAAGCATTAAAAATTCGGTTAAATAATTTTTGTGATGAAGTTACTGATGAACACAATGGTCCAATAAAAACTATTCAACATTTAAAACCCGGGATGTCAAAAAAATATATTCAATTAAAGAATCACGATGTTAAAGAGTATCTATCAAAGATTATGTTATTTGTTCAAAGTTTTATTTCTTATATGAAATATTTAGAAAATGATTTTGCACCATTGAAGGAAAAACTTGATAAAGAAAATTTCAAATTTGTAACCGACTTTGAAGAGGTTAATTCAATGATGTTACATGGATATTACAAAATAAAAAATGTTTGTATTACGGCGCAGTTGGAAATAGAAGATGGCTGTGATATTGATAATTCTTCCAGTCAATATTTATCTATAGACATTGTAGATGACATATTCCAGCTTGGATTAATATATATCAAAGCAAAAAGAATTGAAATGGAAATTTGCAATTTAAATTATATTGTAAATAACAGAGAAAAGTTGTTTAATGTGTTTGAAAGAAGAAATTCGAAAAATAAAAAGAGGAGAATAACATTAGATTGTGAAGAATTTGAAGTTTTAAAAAAAGAACACTATGCATTAATAGAAAAATCTGACGAATCTTTTTTACAGAAAATTGATAAAAATAGAAAAATAATTAATTGCGAATTTGCTGAGATATGTAACTTGGGTGAGGTTTTAAAAACTCAAATAAAAAAAGAAGAAAATATAATCCAACATACATATTTAATTGAAGAAAGCAAGTTGTATGAAAAATCTTCTAATGTCTTAGATAATATGAAAGATGATCAGATGTATTTAGAAGATACATGTAATTTTTCAATAGATAAAAGCCTGAAAGATCAGTTATACGACGAAGCAACTAGAATATCAATGGAAATCCCAGAAATTGATTATGCAACAAATACAAGTGTAATTATACATAATGAAAATAGTTCTTCGAGTAATTTAAATACAACGGAGCGTGACGATAACTTAAGTGTATCTATTAGAAATTCTATGGAGATAAAAGCTGAAATTTCTTACGATACATCTTCAAATAATATCAAATATGAACATCATTGCAACGATCATAATTTTCAAGCGAAACTTTGTAAAGATTATATCAAAGAAGAAGAGTTAAAAATAACAGAATATGGAAATGAAATAAAAAATATATCACATACAAAACATTGGCGACCAATTAAAAAAGCAGAAATAGATTTCGATAAAATTTCAATAATTGAATCCGATATTCCAATCTTAGAAACTGGGACTTCAATAAGGATAAATGATTTATATGGATCCGACTTATCTATTTATTCTATTGAATCTAATGATGAAGAAGCTACTACAAAATCATGCCGTTTTTGTAGTAACCGTAAGTTGATGGCTATTCCACTGGCCCTGCTTTGTATTCTATTTCTATTCTGCGTAATTAAAGCATGCTTGTCTTAAGTTAAATGATATTTCGGAAATTGATTTATTTTGTATTTCGTATGAAAATCTTCCGAATTCTTCGGTCTTTTTACTTTACCACAAATAATATATTATTTTTTAAAATAATTAAATGGTATACTTACTTACATAACTTTTTAATAATTAATCTTTCATATTTATAAAAGAATGTTATAAACATAATAAATTATCTGTTATATTAATAACTTAAATGATAATTAGACAATTTCCTAATACAAAATCTACGGTGGTTTGAACTTTATAATTAACAATGCGGAATATAGAAAAATTAAAAAAAAATCCTAATCTGATAACGATAAAAATTGCAATGTAAAGAAATTTAGTTACCTCTTAAGATATTGATAAACTAAATTATTTATAAATGATTTATTCTCTATCTGTATGTTGATTATTAATTCAACATGTAGATAGAGAATATACGGTTATGTGTTATTTTAACCGTAACAAGTATATGAATATTAGCTAATTCTCTAATATTATATATTATAATATAAATTAATGTATATATTTGTAATAAATCTAGTTAGTATAATTATGGAATTGCTTTTAAAGAAAAATACCATATTATATGGTGGATCAAAAACCTTCCGTAAAATTTTTATAAAAAAGCATTGAATATAATTAATGTCTATTGGCTGTAACACCGCTGCTTATTAAAAATATTTATCAATAAATATTATTCTATACATATTGTTTATGATTAGAATAAATAAAAATAAATAATTAAATAAATATAGGAGTAATAGTAAAACACTCATAAATATGTAAAAGAAAGAATGTAATATCAAAATAATCCGATTAAAATAAAGTTCTAATAAATAAATGAATAAAAAATATATAATATACAGTTATTGCTTTTACCCACAGTTTGAAACAATGGAAGAAAATCTTAGAGATAAATTAAACACGTTAATTTCTATAAAAGAAAGATGTCAATTACTTAAACAATATCTCAAAAAATCTACTACAACACTTAAAACACCTAATCTTAGCCAAGAAACACATTTTAATTTAAACAGAATAACCAGTTATTTAAAAGATAATATACAACTTCAAAGAATAAAATATATAATAAAAAATGAAAATTATAGAAATAATATTTATAAAAATTATAAAAATATAAATTTACCAACAACACAATATTTAAATATTTTTGATATAGAAAATAATTATTGGGATAAATTAGAAAAAGAAATATTCTTAGAATTCAATTTTATAGAAAATAATAAATTTTTAATAAATAAAATAACAGTATATTCTATATGGCTCAATGATATTTATTATATGCATAATGAAAAAGATATAGAAAATAAAACAGAGGAAATAAAAAATTTTATGAAAAATGGAAAATTAGATAAAAATAAATTATTACTTTATTCATACGTATTAGATATTAGACCGGTAGAATTTATATCTTTTTATAGTAAAATAAATAAAAAAATTACAAAATGGACGAAAGAAGAGGATATTTTATTGATAAACGCTGTAGAAGAAAATGGAGAATCTTGGAAGATTGTAAGTAAGTATTTAGAAAATAGAACATATCTTCAATGTAGAGAGAGATATAAAAATCATCTTGATAAAAATATAAAAAAATGTAAATGGACTGATGAAGAGGATTTGATTTTATTAGAATTATGTAAAGATTATCTTATAGAAGAAGGATCAGATGGTAGAAAGAGTGGATGGGCTGATATAGCTAAGAAAATAAAATATAGAACGGATATGCAATGTAGAAAGAGATATTTTCAATTAAATAAAAAATAAAATTTTGTTTTTTTAAAAATATTATTTTTTCTGTTGAAACACTGAATATCATGTGTAAAGTTATTAAAAAATAAATATTATTGTTGTATATTGAGAATATTTTTTTCTATTTTTTATTTAAAAAATAATTGGTTGTGATGTTGATTATTTTTAAAATATAAAATATTATTTTTTTAATGTTACCTTTTAATAATGAAAACTTTTAAAAATCATAATGAAAAATAAATAAAAACTTTCTTACACCCTTTATGCTATCAAAGAACTATAAGCGTTCTAATAGAAAAGTAATAGTTGGTATAGACGAGGCTGGAAGAGGTCCAGTTGTTGGTCCTATGGTCTTTGGTGCTCTAATTCTAGATATTTCTGAAAATACAAAATCTCCACTCATAAATGAATTAAAGGATTCAAAAACCCTTACTCCTGCACGAAGAGATTTATTATACAATAAAATTAAAACATCATTTGATTATGCATATAAAATAATTACACCTCAATATTTAAATAAATATATGCATAAAAAGAATAAAAATCAAAAATCTTTGAATGAAATAAGTTATGATGCTATTATCGAATTATTAAAGGATATTGGTAAAAAATATACTATAACAAAGGTATATTTAGATATGATAGGTAGTACAAATAAATATTTACAAGCATTACATAATTCTTTGGGCGATAAGAAAATAGATATTGTTACAAAAAAATCTAAAAAAATTAAAATTAAGAATTTTTCTAATATTATCAAGAATACTGAATATATTATAAAAACAAAAGCTGATAGTTTATACCCTATAGTCAGTGGGGCATCTATAATTGCTAAGGTTAATAGAGATATACTTGTGGATAATAAATATGGGAGTGGATATCCCAGTGATCCAATAACTATAAATTATATTAAAAATAATATAGATGTGATTAAAGGAGTGGTAAAAGAAAATAATTGTGATCAGAATATAAGATATGAATGGATGACAATTAAAAAATATTTTGTACGTAAGAATGAAGATAGATTGAATGGTAAATTGAATAGCTTAAATTTCAAACCTTAATTTTAATGAAATTCAAAAATGTGAATTTTGGAATAAATATAACATTGCACTTAACATCTTGTGTGATTATCTGAAATATTTTCAAATTGGATGTACAATATAATTAATGATATATTTAATGTTAAGATATTCTATAAATTTATTAATATACTATAAATGCATACATGAGATTATACATTCATATAAATATATTAATTTTAAAATCTAAATCTATCGATATGTTAGCATTTAAAGAAGAAAAGTTTATCATTGAGTTGAAATTTGTGTAAGATGAGATTAATACATATATATATAACGAAACCAGTTAATGTAAATATATTACATGGTTTAATAACAACGATTATGATGAATTATAAAATCAAAAAACTTTGATTGGTAAATGAAAATAGTATTATTAATTTAATTATTATTTTGTCGTAATATAAATTACAGAAAAAATTATCAAGACACGTAAATGTTTTTGTTAGATAAACATATAATTTATAAACACAATCTTTTTATTAGATTTCTTATTTTCTACAATAACTATGTTAAATATTTTTTTGTAATGATTTCAAATGATAAAATATATTTAACTCGAAAAGAAATCTCATTTATATAATTTATTTGATAAATAATGATCTGTAACCGTTGGTCAGAAGATTTTACAAAAAAATATATAAGAAATACACATATTAGCATATTTTATAATTAAATATTTGTTATAACAAAACAATGAAACTCTTTGATTTATAAAAACTAAAACAATTGTTGTGTTAACCATATCCTAGCCAATAATATAAAAATAAAAATTTTCAAACAATATTATAATTAATAGGTATTTCATTTTCAACAGAAAAGGAAAGAAAATTAGTGTATTAATAACTAATCATAAGAAATGATAACATACAGAAAAATATTATACTTAAAATCCCTTTTATTATAAAATGATTTATAAATATTCTAACAAAGTAAATATATGAAAAATATCCATTTAACTTTTACAATTTTTTTTAATAAATATGTCATCACAAATAATTTTACGTAGATATATGACATTTTGAATTCTATCAAATATTTTCTTACTCCTTTTTTTTCTCATTCCTTAATTTCTGTCTTTTATTTTTAGTAAATTAATAATATTTTTTTAATATTCTGACACTGTGTCATTCATAGATCCAATAAGAATTATTTCTCCTTTTTCTTTTTTTAGACTTAAATATTATGCATTTAGCCCTTCTATGTATGTTAGCGTCAAAGAATTGATTCTTAAAAGCGAAAAAGCAACATTAAATTCTTGTTTATTGTATGAGAGGTTGGGGCTTATTGCAACTTTTGATCCGTCTGATCCATCAATTAAAGTAAGTAGTTGTGAAGATGCTGCTATTATATCTGTAGATACTTCTATAAATATAGAGATATATTCAAAAAAGCATCTTAATCAGTTGATAGAGGATGGGTTTTTTAAGGCAGATGATGATAAGGTTACAATTTTAGACGATGTTGGAAATAAGTTATTGGTTAGTTTTAATCCGAAAAAAAGTTTAAAAAGAATTGCAGTATTGACTAGTGGTGGTGATGCGCCTGGTATGAATTCTGCAATACGGGCTATTATTAGAACGGGTATAAAATGGGGGAGTAAGGTTTATGGTGTATTTTGTGGTTATGAAGGATTAATAGAAGATATGATAGAAGAATTGGAGTGGGATAGATTAAATAAGCATGCTTGTGATGGTGGTACATTTTTACAATCTGCTAGGTCTAAAAGATTTATGGCCAGAGAAGGAAGAAAGCAAGCAGTATTTAATCTCGTGAAAAGAAATATTGGTGGTTTAATTGTAATTGGAGGTGATGGAAGTCTTACGGGTGCACTTATTTTGAAAAATGAATTTAAAGGTTTTGTAAATGAATTAATCGCAGAAGGAAAATTAGAAAAAGATAGTGTTGATGAAGATCTTAGTATAATTACTATTCCAGCATCAATAGATAATGATATTCCGTTGGCAGATACTACGATAGGATCTGATTCTGCATTACACAGAGTTATAGAATCAGTAGATACTTTAACTACTACTATGGAATCGCATAGAAGGGCTATAGTAATAGAAGTAATGGGAAGACATTGTGGGTGGATAGCATTAATGTCTGCAGTAGCTACGGCAGCTGATTATGTCTTCCTTCCAGAAAGGCCTGCTGATTGGAAAACAGAATCTGTTAATGCAATAAAAAAAGCACGTAAATTTGGTAAGAGAGGTGTATTTCTTGTTTTGAGTGAAGGGGCTGTAGATATTAATGGAGAAATAATAAAACCGGAAGAAGTGAAATCTCTCTTAGAAAAAAATGATATAGAAACTAGAATATTAAGATTAGGTCATTTACAGAGAGGCGGTGCACCATCAGCATTTGATAGAATCCAAGCAACATTATTGGGATGTAAAGCTGTAGAAATATTACTTACCAGATATAATATAGAGCCTATAATGATGGCAGATCAAAAAGGCGAAATTAAAGCTGTACCATTGATAGAAGTAATAAAGAAATGTGAAGAACAGGATAAAAAAAGATTATCTAAAAGTTTCGATTTTCTATTTGATTCAAGAAACAGCTTCTTTAAAAAAACATACCAACTATCAGAAAAATTAAGAAAGGGATCTAAAGCACAATTTCAACTTGATAGCAAAATACCACAATCTAGCAGCAGCCATTACGCACAGGATATGGGAGAAGATAGAAAAACAGAAATTTTACAAAATAATACAAAAGATAAAGAATGCACCGGAATAGAAAATATTAATATAAACGAGATAAATGCCAATAACAAAGACATTGAAAAACAAGAAAATAATGAATTTACTACAAAAACAGATAATGAACCTTTTACAACCCAATCTAATATTTATAAAAAGAAAAGAATAGCAATTCTTCATGAAGGAAAAAGGGCAGGAGGAATGAATGTTGCTCTTAATGCCATAGTACAATACGGTTTATCCTGTGACCAAGAAATAATTGTAATTACTGATGGATTTGATGGTCTTGTAAATAATCAGATAGTAGAATCTCATCAATATGAATTTATAAGTGGAATACATGATGGAGGCTCTCTTATAGGATCTTCTCCCAGTAACATAGACAGTATAGAAAATATTTATTATAAATTAATAGAACATAGAATAGATTCATTGATTGTGGTAGGAGGATATGAATCATTGGTAGCTTTATACAATATTCAAAAAATAATGGAAAATAAGTTTAAAGACGAAAATGAAAAAGATGAAAATTATACTCCAAAAGGAAATAATACAAAACATAATAAAGCATTAAAGAATGATAAAGACTTACATTTAAAAAAGATGATAGATTTAATTTTGATACCATCAACAACGGATAATAATATTCCTCTTACAGACATAACCATAGGTTCAGATACCGCGTTAAATACAATTATGAGATCCTGTGATTATCTTAAACTTTCTACTATATCTATGAAACAAAGTGTATTTATAGTAGAAGTTGGTGGAGAAAATTGTGGATATTTATCATTAATGAGTGGTATAGCCAGTGGAGCTCTTGAAGCATTTATACCCGAAAGAAAATATATGATATCACATTTATCGGAGATAGCACAAAGATTAAGACATAGATTTAAAAATAAAAAAGATCTTAACGTATGTAACATAAAGAACGATGAAAATACTGAGAAGAAAAACGAAGAATTGGTAAATAAAAAAACAAATATTAATTCGTTGAAAAGAAATGGAGTGTTGTTAATAAGAAATGAAAATACATTTAATAAAATAGATACTAAATCATTAGGGAAAATATTATCTACTGATAGCAGTGATAGATTTAATACTAAATTCTGTGTATTGGGATATTTACAAAGAGGAGGTAATCCATCGCCTATTGATAGAGTATTTTCTACTATATTTGGAGTAGAAGCTATAGATTTATTATTGGAAAAAGAAGAATATCAGAATGTAGAATCTATTGAAAAAGAGAAAAATATTAGGGAGATAGAAACTATGAATGGAAATAGAAAACATAATGATAAGGATGTTAAAAATAACGATGGCTATAATAATTCATTGGGGATTAAAAATATAAATGGTATGGTAGGTATAAATCAGCAGGATATTACTTTTTCTTCGTTGGAAAAAGTAATGGAAAGATTTGATATAAAAAAGAAAAGAGATAAAAATCCTAAGTGGTTGGTATATTCAAATATATGTAGATCTTGGGAATAAACTGTTTTCTTAGCCATTTTAAAATTTTAATATTTTTTTTAATAAAACTTTTATTTATAGAAATTTCCTGGTATACGTGATTTATGATT
>LDOQ01000053.1:0-11114 GCA_001887945.1 Spraguea lophii | reverse complement strand
CCATAGCCATCTTGGCCCAGTGGTTATGGGCTGGTTAATTAAGTCCCGGGCATGCTGGTTCGAGTCTCTCTCTTATAATAATTTTTACAAATAAAAAAATAAATAAAAGGTCTAAGAGAAGAAGAAATTGTTAAGCATATGAAAATTTGATGAATCATATCTGTATTTCGTACAACCACTTTATTACCAAATTAAAGTTATTGAATCGATATAACTGCAATCTTGTATTGATTTGCGACTCGGACAATACTATTTCAAGAAAAAGATTGGGAATTTCTAAAAACCAGGAGAAAACGGGGATGTACACCATATGAATAACCCTGACATCTTGGAAAATAGGAGATGATTACTGCATATATTTAGCGAAGCCTGTTAGCATAAGTCTAAATGTGGTTTACAAACCAAATATTGTAGACCACGGTAGGCCCACCCGATTAGAAAACGTCTATAAATAAAAATTTCATTAAAAACACAAAAGGAATGTTAACAAAAGAAGGTTATTATCCTGATTTAAGCAATCAAGGAAGTTGTAAAAAAACAACTTATATATTATTTTATAATGTTATTGATATAAAAAAATTAATTTAATCTTTACAATAGTTATGGACAGTTGGCCATAATATAAAAATTTAAATCCAAAGGAATAAAGCATTTTGTGATTAGTTACAAAAAGAACTTCATCAATTTTTAAAAATTAACAATATATAAACACAAAACATCGAAATTTCTGGATGTTGCTAAGGAATATCTAAAAGCACGCACGTTTAATCTCAATTTTAAAAAATTTTATTACAGAATTAAAATTTATAAAAACATATAAAAATTCTTTTGAAAAGATAATGCAATTCCCCCAAATTGCAGTTTGTATTAACTGAAATATTTACGCTTTAAATTCTTCTTCATATAATCTTAAAATGTTTCTTTTAAAAATTAAATTCCCCCAAAAAGTTATTCTTCCAAAATAATAGTAAATGGACCATTTCCTAATTGCTCTATAGTCATTCTTTTACCAAATGCGCCTCTTTTTATTTTTTCTTTTTTATAATTGGCTTCTAAATTTTCACAGATTTTGTTATACATTATTCTAGCCTTTTCTGTTTCCTCAGCATCATGAAAATCGGGTTTTCTTCCTTTAAATTTCGTAAAAAGTGTAAATTGGGATATGCATAATATTTCATAATCTTTTTCCACCACTGACTCTTTTTCAAACAATCTTATTTTCAACAATTTCTTACATAATTTTTCTGCTTTATCTTCTGTATCTCCTTTGGCAATTCCCATGTATACTATATATCCATCTGATATTGAAGATATAAAATCATCATCTACAGATACTGACGCCTTATTTACTCTCTGTACAACAAACTTCATTCAATAGGGTTTTTATCAAAATGATTTTTATATAAAAATTTTATTTAAAAATGAGATTTTTATTTATCGAAGTTTTTCATTTAACCGTGGTTTACGATATTTGGTTCCTAAAATACATTTAAACTTACATCAACTGGCTTCATTATATATATATTCATATTAGCCCGTCTTATCTTATATTATAGAACATTTGGATTTTGCGTATGGTGTAATCATCATTCTATCATCCTTAATAAAATTCAATCTTTTTTGTAGCATAATCCTGGCCAAGCCACAAATCAATACAGGAATTCCAATCACCCAGCTAAACACTACTTTGATCTTGCAATAAGATTGTCATATAAAGTACGGATAATGTTACAATATCGAACTCTCACCCATTAGGCTTAGGATTTAATTTATATAAAAAATTTCTATAAAAATCATAGGTTTGAATATTTCTAAATATAAAAATAATTAGATGATAACAACATAATATTACGTATTTATACATGATATTTTTGTTTGATTAAAATACTGATTGCCTTATTTTGAAAGGATATTATATTATTTTTATTGATTCAATCATTATTATGTTATAAAAAGACTGAGAATCCCAGTAAGTAAGGGAAAGCAGTAACACGCTCATAGACTAAACTTAATGTTATAGATACAAGGTAATATAAAGATAATAGATCTACTATAAAATTAGATGCCAAAAGGATTTAATAACCAAATGATATAAATCAACCTCACTAATTCATGAGAATTAAATAAATAAAAGCATCGTTTTCTTTTATCTTAGATATTAGCAATTAAAAATTAATTCATATCAAATAATTTTAACATTTTGTTAAATATTCTTAATTAATTTTCCTTTTTACAATTTAAGTGAATTACACATTTTATAAAATAAATATTTTTTAAAAAAATATCATATTTTAGACCCTGCATGAAATATTTTATACCAAAGAAATATATTAAGCTTTTGATGTTATCCATATTATCTAGAATTATTATTTTATCAATTGGTAAACTTTCATCCAAGATATTTATCCCATTTGATAAAACACAATTATCAAATTCCCCTTTTAATTTTATATTACATTGGGATGCAATCAATTTTTATATTGTTTCAAAGCATGGTTATTTTTCGGAACATATTTTAGCTTTTTATCCATTTTATCCATACACAGTAAGATTCATTACATCAATATTTAATATATCTACATTATTATCAGGATTTATTATTTCTAATTTATGTTTTATTATCAATTCTTTATTATTATATCATATTACACATAAAATACATCCTAATCTGGCATATTCCACATTTCTATTTTTTATATTTTCCCCTGCATCAATATTATCTTCTTCCTTGTACACCGAATCTATATTTATGTCTCTATTTCTTTTAGGATTACCAAATACCATATCTTTTAAAAATATAATAGATTATAATTTTATATTTCATATATTTGTTATATTTACACGATCTAATGGTTTATTATTTTGTATATTTTATTTAAAAAAACCTATAAAGTTTATGATATTGATATTATCATTTATAATACATAATACATTTTTGTATTTATACACTGGTATACCGTTTACATATACTTACATTCAAAAAACATATTGGGAACAAGGGTTTTTGAAATTTTATACCTATGCGAAAAATATTCCTAATACATTGGTAGGATTACCTTTTCTATTATTTTTTAGTTATAATATAATTAACGAAGATTCTAAATTTAAAAAACTTATAATTTATTTATTTGATTTTATAAAAAATTTTTTTTATTTTTATAGGAATAGAAAAGAATTTATAGAATTTATTAAGAAGAAAAATAAGAATGATATTTATTGTAATAATTATTTTTTATTAATATTTATTTTTATAAAAAATATTATTGATTATATTTCTGATGAATATGAAATAGTATTTTATATATTACTATCATTTCAATTATTTCTATGTGCATTCTTTGTACATTTACATACTATTTTTAGATTTATAAGCTATAATCCATTGGTTTATTGGTTATTGAGTAAATTTTATAAAAGAAATAAAAATATACGACATAAAATTGTTATTGTTATGTATTTTACATATACGATAGTTTATACTGTGTTATTTTCTTCGTATTATCCACCTGCATGATATCAAATTATGTATATATTCCTATGATAAATCGAAAGGATATTGGATTCGTGAAAAGATAAATATTCTAAAGGCTGACTCGAAAAGTACTTAATAAAACTTTTATTCTTAAACTTAATGATTTATTTAATGTTTTTCGTCTTAAAATCAAAATATATATAAGTAATTAATAATATTACTTTTATTGGTAGAAATAAAGTTTATATTAGGTAATGATTTTTTAGAAATATAATTTCATATATAGTTGCAGAGTAATTAAGAAATAAAAATATTTTTAAAGAATGATAATATTTCCATTGATTCTCTTTATTAAATAGAAAATATAACATTAAAAACATTATTGTCCTTCTCCGCCTTTTGGGATAATAATATCTCCATCATTATTATTAAAGTTATTTATAGATTTAATATTATATTCTTTTAAAATATCTCCTGCTATATTTTTAGATTTTTATTTGACACATATTTATAAATAATACCTAAGTTATCACTAAATGATCCGGATAATTGTGATTCATCATGCTCTGAAATTATGGTTTCTTAAAAAATGGGTAAATTGCTGTAACTAATTTCGTTACATACATGCATTAATCTCGTCTTATCTTATATCCTAAAGCGTTGAGATTTTACGTATGATGTAATCACCATTCTATCATTTGTAATGAGATTTGAATTTCTTTCTCGACATAATATCGGCAGAGTCATTTATTAATATTTATATTCTGGCAAAACAGATAGATACTCTAAAAGAAAGATTGTTGTACATGACATAGTTAAGCTAAGTCATAAAACCATCACCTGCGTGCTTACCATTTTTCTTCAATTTCAATTGCTATATATATTTTTTTGCTTTATTAATTCTTCAGGATAATGAATCTGAAGTCAAAAGTTTGAGATCTGCTTATTATCCCATAGCCATTAGACCGACTGTCTTCATTCCCTAATAAATTTTATTATGATATATTTATAAATTATAAAATATTTTCATACGATTAAAACCTTTATAAAAAATATAATATATTTAAAAATTTGTTTTTTAAATATGGAGTTAATCATTTTTTCCATGAAGCTTTTTGTAAAATTAATCAACTTTACAAAAAAAAACTCTGAGAAAACATTTAAAATTAATACAAAATAAACACATCATTACATCTAAAAAATAATAATATTATAATTAATTAAATAAAATAATTTTTCTAAAAATTTTATTTTTTAAATATTTGAATATCAACAACTATATGTTGATTCTTAGGTGAATATTCTTTTACTTTTACTATTTTAATAATATTATATTCTATTAGGTTCTCTTTTGCTATATTTTGTATTACCTCTTTGTAATTATATTGGGAAAGTGTATGGTAATGTATTATCCCTTCATTTTTACAGGCTATCATTGCCTGCGGTAATCTATGTGAACAATCAGGAATAAGACCCATAGATATTCTATCAGCTATATTAGGTTTTATTATTTCTTTACAATCACCATTATGGATCATTATGTCGTTGGAAATTTTATTAAGTTTTATATTGTTTTTTAATGCAGTAATACTGTTTGTGTTTATATCGCATACAATGGCTTTTGCTAGAGGATTATTTTTTAAATACGGAATAGTAAAGTATCCTATGCCAGTAAACATGTCTAAAAAAATAAAATTTGTATCCTTTCTGTCGTTATTATTAAAGATTTTTATGTAATCTTTTTGGCCAATTTCTCCCATCCGGTTTCTTTCATTAATATTTCCTTTTGAAAACATTGTAAGTTTGGGATCCCACTGAAATGTTATTCCAAATTGTTTTTCTATTGCTAAAGTAGGTTTTCGTTCATAAATGATAACATGTGTGGGCACTCTTTTTTCTCCTTCTATAAATTTTTTTTCCATAATCAGATCATAATTCTTTTGCAAAAATTTTAATTCTATAGAATGTAATTGTCTATTTATTAAAAGGAATTTACCATATTTTTCATATTTCAAAGTTGATATTTCTAAATAGGACGATGTGTAAAATGTTGGGAAATCAAATTTTACTTTTTTTGATACTAAAAATGCAATTTTATCTTTTCTGTTTGTATCGATATATTCATTTGATAGGAGTATATCTAAACAACTTACTTTTGCATGGTCTTTATGATCTATTACTAAAAAATACATATGGATAAAAAATATAAAATATAAAATATAAAATAAAAAAATTCCGTGTCCGGGAATCGAACCCGGGCCTATAGTGTGAGAGACTATAATCCTAGCCACTGGACCAACACGGATCAATTATGCTATAATGGATATATTTATATAATCGATATAGTATAATTGAATTTTTGCTAATAATTTAATATTGCAATTAAATATAAAATAATAACTTTAACTTGTTGTTTTAAAAATTTCCTTATCTGTATAACATTTTTTGTTATACTAATATCGATAATACGGAGGAATTTTCATGAGTTTAACATATTTACAATTCTTTTAAATATATTGTTTTTTTTTAAACGTTTTACTAATTATTTATTAAATATTTATTTATACAAATGAAATTACATCTAATTTCGTATGGACACCTTTCTTATAGGCAATAATTAATTTATCTTCACTGCATTCTATACCACTTAACAATGTAACATTACTCAATACATTTTTTATGAATTTGCCATTTCTTAATTTATATGCTTTTACTTGATTTGCTAAACCAACAAATATAATACCATTCCCAATGTCCATTGCCGAAATATAACCTGTTTCTTTTATTGTAAATTCCATTTCACCTGTAAATAAATCCCATTTGTTAACTACACCATCTTCCCCTGATGATATTAAATATCGTTCTTCATCATAAAATTTTCTTGTTTCGAATTTTAGTATCGTAACAATCCTCCGATGTCCTTTTAAACTATACAATAACTTTCCATCATAATTACTAACATTTATAGTTCCATCTTGAGATCCGCTTACTATAAATCTTTTGCCTAATAAAACAATATAAACACGGGATAAATGGGTTTGTAAATTCTTAATAACAATTCCGGTTCGGTAATTCCAAAGAGTCACAGTCCCATCATAAGATCCAGACAACAAATATTTTTCATTCATATCCAAAGTTCTTACACTCAAACTATGTCTTTTTAAAGTGTGTATCAACTCACCATTTTTCCATATTTTTATTGTAGCATCCCTAGATCCAGAAGCAACATAATTTTTATATACCTTTATAGAACGTACTGTCGATAAATGACCTGTTAATATTACTTCTAAATTTCCACTTTCTAAATTCCATATTCTTACAGTCTTATCTATACTACCACTTACTAAATATTTATCATATACATCAAAACACCACACACCTGCTGTATGTCCCGTAAATGTTTTCACCGTATCATTTTTTGTTGGAAATATTTTTATTGTTCTATCATCTGATGATGTTATAATTAACCCATTATGTATTTTAAGCTGTGTAATATCTGTTTGCTCACAATTTAATGTAACTCTCTTCTCTTCCCCTTTCAACCATATTTTATGCATCAAATATTTATTTTTAACTTCTTCTTTTATTTCAAACAAACTTTTATCATTCAAATTTTTATATTTCTGCTTCCACAATAGATTACTATTAGCTATAAAATTATTACAATATTTATTTTTTGAAAGACATTTTAGTGAATATAGATTCAAATGGGATAATGTCCGAGATATGAGCTCATTGGGTAATGATGTAACTGTGATATCTATATTATTTAATTTTGTTCGTTTTTTCATAAAAATTAAAGGGTAAAAATATATGAGTTACAGATGTAATAAAATATTCAAAGATTTTTTAGATATGATTTTTCAAAATAAAAAAAAACCGAAATATAAAAAGTACAAATAAAAGTAAATAAAATAATAAATTTCTATAATTTACAATAAAATGGGACAAACAAAAAATACATCATTTATAATTGGATGCAACAAACAAAAAAATTGGAAAGTAAAATTAAAAGACGTGATACAATTATTGTCAGATTTAAAAAATATTATTATATATAGCAATTAAATAATTTTACTCAGTTCTAAAGTATAACAATGTTTTGCTGACGCTGTATTATCTATAAACACAATCAGTATTATAATACAAAAAAAGCTAAAACCCAATAGAAACAAGAAAAACGGAAAATAAATATATATAAAACCATATTATTCTAAAGTATAAAATGAAATAAAATTAATATAAGTACTATAATACTCAGCAAGTATAACACAAAATACTTCATTAATCAAAGGTCTTAAATCACGGTCAATTTTAATCAGTCAGGTGATCCCGTAAATAAATATTTTATTTTAAAAAATCCTAATAAATACTTATTGTATATTTTAATTAAAATAACTCATATGTTAAAACACATAGCCAATAATACTTTTTATTTATAATATAATTTTACTTAGACATCACCATTCTCTAAATTATTATAAACCCATGTTTGTGTATCCAAAGGACATACAGGTTTGTTCTTCAACCATCTAGATATACAATGGGAATGAAATGCATGGTTACACATACCCCATGCTACTGTACATTCTTTATCTTCAAGTATTCTACTATTTTGACATTCTACGCATGTATCCATTATGTGATTTCTACAAATAGCACATGTTTCTACTTTCATGTCTAAAGACCAGAGCGCTACTGGCATCCATTTTTTTATGCGTATGAATTTTTTATCGTTGGACATTATGGGGTTATTGGAGTGATAAAATAAAAAAATTTTTTTGTTTATTAAATTCTAAAAGATTGATATACGAGTATTATAATTATAATAAATAATCTTAATAAATTTTCATATTGTAAATGAGAATGGAGAGATTGATAAATATTTTATTATTCATAGGACTGGACATCGTTGATTTCTTCATCAAAAGATTAATGTAATATTAAAATTTATAAGCTAAAATAATAATTTATTCTGGAATTAATTATTTGCATCTACATTGTTTTTATTCTTTAGCTCTTCTATCTCTGCTTTATATTCTGTTCTTAGTTTATTAAGATTTTCTCTTTCTCTTTTTATTTCCTCGTTCATTGTATCAAACTCTTTCATTTTTAATTCCAACTTTTTTATTTCTGCTTCAACCATTACTCCATAAAGTCTTTCTAATTTTTTTTCTTCAAGATTTAAGACTTCTTGTGCTTTATGTATTGATGAACATAATGATACAGCTACCAATTCTTCTGTTTTTTCTGTATATTTTTTTACTGCCCATTTGGATGCTTCTGCAGCAACCTTAGGATGTACAATACTACATAAAAAAGATAGTACACTCATTATAGGGTTAGATGATGACATAAATGGGGAACCTTTATAATTTTGAAGATGTGTATTTATAATAGTTGGTATGTCTATTTTTAAAAATTTTAAAATGCACCGTTCTATACTAAGACCTACGAAATTAGATACTGCTTTCCAATCATCTCCAAATTTTTCAATTCCTTCCAATAATTTCAATTCTTCTTCCTTTGACCACAAAAATTTAATAACACCATCAGATAATTTATAAAATCCTTCACCACCCTTTTCTCCATATTTCCCTTGGGCATAACATTCTTCACAAACAACTAAATGATCATCATTAAAATATAAAGGTTCATTACTATTTCCGCATTTACATATTAAATTTTTTATCTCTCTCAACAACTCTTTCTCTACAGGCTCTGCATTTACAGAATAATTTATAATACCCCATTTCTTTAAAAATCCAAATATTCTCACCAAAGAATTTAAATCACAATTTACAAGCTTTCTACAATCTCCTATTGTTAAATAATTTTTAGGATTATTCCTAAATTCCTCTACAATCTTATTTCTACTATCCTTATACAATATTTCACCAGTACTGTCTTCAAAAAACATAGGAAATGCTTCCTTCTCTATTTTATGTATCTTATCCATACTGAACCAATTAGAATATACAGAACGAGAATTACCATGAATGTTTGTTTGTAAATTATTATCAAAGTTTAAATTATATGCATTTTTAATATTATTTTGTTCCTTAATTTTTTCTATATTTTCTACGTCTTGAACATTTGGAAAACCCATGGGGTAACAAATAATTTTAAAATTAAAAAACATAAACAATAAATATTGAAGATATAGAAAAATATACTATTATAACAATATAAATATTAAAAGTATATGAATATAACAATAATGATATTACTATAATTTAAAACTAGAAAAATATAATAATGTCATACCCTAATATTGGGTGGATGAAAAATTTTTTTCTTCTCTGGTGGAAAACAAAAATATTATATTAATTTTAAAATAGAAGGAATTTGAGGCATTAAAATCCCGAATGGGTAGATTGGCATTTCTTCTTATATTAAAATCTTTTTTACTTTAATAAAAGCACAAAAAAACGATAAAAGTATAAAATATTACCACCTGCTTAATATGTTAGAAGAAATAAAACCAATGAAATATGTATATTTATTGTTCAAATGCTTTTTGTTGCTTCAAAAGATACAGAAAATTGTTATGATTATGTTTCTTAAAAATAAATTCTGAAATACATGTTGAAAATCTATTTTTTAATATTAGTCCCTTTCTTTATACATCTTTCTTTAAACAAATTTCATCAATTTTATATGATTTATGTATGTTATTGCTTATTTAAGTGGTTAAGAAGTTTTAACGTGATTTATTTTACAATGCTGAGATCTCGTTTTTTGATATTATTATATGATTTTCCGCAATCTATAATGATTAAATATTCTTTAGTCCTGTATTGTTCTATCAATCTGATCAATGTGTCTTGTTTTTTATTATTAACTTCAACTAAAAACATGTTTTCTGTTTCCCATAAACTTAATCTAACATCCATTTCTTTTTAAAAATTTGATTTTTTTATACTTGAGTAATTACGATTTTTTCCATCTCTACTTTTTTTATTATACCGTTACTTATATGGCGTAAAAATAATTTTGCAAAACTTCAATGTAATTTCTTTGTATATTCCCATGTTCATAAATATATCTCAAATACATTATCTTGTGATTATCTATAAATATTACTCCATGCTTAAATTTATTTTAAAATCTTCCAATATTATATTTCTTTAAGTTATACCTTTTTATTGCATTTTTTATTACTTCAGATTCAGCGACAGCTGTTCATTATTGCTTTCCATTCTAATTTCAAATACTTTTTACATTTTGTATAAACAAACTTTTAAGTAAAAAACTGATATTTTGAAGAACAAGAATAAAATCATCAATAAATAAATAAATATTCATAAAAACCTACTCTTCGAACTTATATTTTCCCATCCTTTTTGACATATTAAATGGCCCAGAGTTTTGTACTTTAATTATTATATCTTTTCTATTTATTGTTTGGTGCATTGATGTCAAACTTAATTTTAATTAATTCATTGCGTAAATAATTAAAAAATAAAAAGCTTTAGCCAATTAAAAAGTCAACTAAGGTAAAAAAGTGGTATGCTCTATATACTTTTTTAAATATTCTCCATGATAAATCGCATGGATACAGAAATAAGGTCACAACAAAATATGTTATAAATTTTAATGTATCGATTATTTAAGATTAAATATTATTTTACTCGTATGA
>LDOQ01000320.1:0-156712 GCA_001887945.1 Spraguea lophii | reverse complement strand
AATTAGGATAGTTTCAAATTTACATAAAAATAACTCGAAAAACAAAATTATAAAAAAATGTTTTGAAGTACCTGAAATAATGATTTAAACTGTCAATCATTTCACACAAAATATGTAATATTTGTAATATATTCTTTAACTATATAAGAAAGTGGGCAGATAAAGGTAATGACTTTTCGAATAGTTTTACAAAATTTAGGATGTTACATATAATTACAATTATAATATAGTCAATAAAACACGTTTGAAAATAAATAGAAATACAAAAATATTTTTTATTTTATTTTTTTTATAATATTTTATCAAGATATTTATCAAATAAATAGAAATATATTTATATATAGTTTAGCAAAAAAATAAAATATATCAAAAGATATCATAACTTTTTATAGTTATTTTAATTTTTATTGTAAAATTTTCTTTGATTTTTTTATTGATTTACGAAATTGTTTTTGTTTTATTAATATTATTTTTGAGAATAAAAAATCAATAAATTTTATAATAGAAAAAACAATATTTATAATAAAATAAAAAAAATATACATTAATGTTGGAAGAGAATCCTTTTATTTATATGTATAATATGTTTAAAATAATACGTATAAAAGAATTTCTTATATAAATTAATATATATCCAGAATTTTTTTTTATTTTTTGCCCTTGATAAGAGTGAGAAGGAACACTTAATTAAATATGTCTATAAATTAGGTTAGGTTATATATTTTTATTTTGTTTTGAAATGATATATAATTGTTTATAAACGTTAAATATTATTAGTTTATACTTGTTATATAATTTATATAAAAATTCACTTTTCTTGAAGAATGTTTATTAAAAAACTTTGTATGATCAACATGACAGTGATTATAATACATTTATATCTGTATTGTTATATTTTTTATATCTATTAAACATTAACTAATTGTTAGGTTTTAATATTTCTTTTAAATGTCTAAAAATCTTTGAATATAAATCAAGTATTAACTGTAAAAATTCCTGCTAAAAAACTAATAATCATCTTTATAATTTATGATACATGTGTTTATTCTCAAATAATATTATATAGTGACAATATATTGATCGTGTAAATCAAAAAAAACAATCAAACTTGATTGGTAATTGTATACTAACTTATTATGAAATATCTTAGAAATTCTTCAAAAAAATAAAAAATATTAATTAAAGTAGAAAAAAATCATAATAATTATCATTGTGTTTTATATATAAATATATAAAAAGCTCGGGTGGAATAAATAAGATTATGATATTTCTTAAAGAATTTCTGCTTTGGATTATAATGATGTACAACCATCAAGAAGTTTTAGATATAATCAAAGTGTTGTTAGAAAATTACTTTATTTCTTATTTTAAACAAATATAAATGTAATGTAAATTATAACAAGATAACATTTTTTAGTAAAAGTTTTATTCGTAGAAATTTCCTAACTGACTCATCCTATAATGCTTTATGTACTTATGTTCATAAGGCATGTTTAAACTCGTATTAACTGATTACACGACAGATAGTAAGAATCACATCTTGTCTTATGCTTCAGATAATTAAAATTTTGCATGTGATGCAATCATCGTTTCATTATTATTAGTAAGATTTCTAATCTCTTTCTTGATATAATTATCGGCCAACTCGTAAAACAATGAACGATTGTAATAACAACAGTTAAATACTACGTTATCTGATAAGAGAACGTTATGTAAAACACATTCAAGTTATACTGTCGAATTCTCGTCTCTCCAATGCTTTCTCCTATTTTCTATCAATTTTTTTAATATTTCTACGGTGGGGTTTGCATTCACTATGCTTGAGATTTGGTTATTATCCTACATCCACTCGATTAAATGGACCGTTGATTCTTTTCCATATTTCATTTTTATCGGGCTTTTCAGAATTTAAAAACATTGTTTTTATACTTGTAATTACTTTTAAGTATTATGTCTTTTCAACCATTTTAGAATAGAAAAATTAAAATTATATTTTCATATATCGTAAAATACGCTAAAACATTTAGAGGATAATCTGTATTTAAAGAAGAAATAAATTGTTTCTCTAAACAATAATTAATTTTATTACTATTTCTCGTGGATATAAATTAAATAAAAAATGCTATTAAGTTATATTATTTCAAATAAAAATATAAAATCTTATTGAATGCAAATTATCGGGTGAATAACTTTTATTAATAACCATCAAAATATAAATCTTAACTTTTTTATTATCTGAATTATATCCTCATCATTCAATTCATGATCTTTTCCCGTTTTCTGTGGATTATGTTTAACAGATGATCCCCATACTAAAGCATGTTTAAAATTTTCTATTATATCCTTATGAATAATATTATATAAATATTTTACTATATTTTTATCTCCTTTGATTACAATTGGTTCTTCATCGATTTTATTTCCTCCTTTGGGTTCTGGGTATATTCTAACTATTCCATCAGTTCCGTATGGATTCTAAAATTTTAGCAATATTCCATTCATTATGAGCACGTATTGGTACAGAGTTGTGAATCCTAGAAAGTATATCTAATTATTCTATAGACTCTATTGATTTTGTTTAATATATAAAGAACTGGGACGTATTTTCTATTATCTTCTATTATATCTATAAAATCATCTGCTGTATAATGTTTATTATCACTTACAAAAATTTCAGCATTGTTTATTCTATATTATTTCAGAATAGTTTTTGCCATTTCTTTATCTAAATTACCCACCGCCATAATACCACCTTTATTTTTTTTGTGATTTTAAGATTAGGTTTCTTTTTATTTAAATATAATTCAAAGGCACCAGATTCTTTTTTTATTTATTTTTTATATGTAATATATTTTGTAATATTTAAAAACATCAGTAGCGAAGAACAAGTATATACAACTCCAAAACTCGTTTACTTCTTCTTTTATTCTTTAATTCTATTATAATCATCACACCGGATAAGGGTAGGTATTGTAAATTCCTAATTCCTAATAATATTACTATTATTATTGGATGGTTTATTCGTCAGTATAGGATTTCAAACATATGGAATCATATAAATCCAATTCTTGCACCACCCTTTTTGATCTATCAAATCCTTTGTATTAGGAAGATGATTCAAATAATTTATCAATATTAATTATCTATATAATTTAGAAGGTTTTATTTTTAAAAGATCTAAGTGTGTATGGTGTTGTTTTATTCTCCTGTAGTACACATCATTTCATCTTTATTCTTTATTTTCTTTAAGGATTGATGATATTCATTTTGAGGAGTTGAAAAAAAATTCTATTGACTAAAAGTAAAATAATTAATTTAAAAAATTCACCTTTTAATGGCTACAAATGAATTTTCTCTTTTGAATTTTGAATTATAGAAAATATGTAAATTATCAAAATCTTTACATGATTATATTGGAAATAGTATCAGTATGATATTCCTTATTATTCCATTAACAGATAAACTCAATATATATAAGAATGCTAATTGCTGAATATTCTACAGTATCAAATATAAAATCAAGAGTCAATCGATTAAGTTTTTTTTTGTTATTACATCCACTCAACATAAATTAAAAAACAAATATATAAATTTACACTAAATGGTATTGATATTTCTGTGGATTGATTATGAATAATTAAATAACAAAGAAAAGAAAGTTTCATTTACCTTAGAATCTATAAACTCCATGAATTATTTTTTGTATCTTTGTGATGCAAAATTTCATGTAGGAGGATTTTTATCTTTATTTAACAACATCCGAATACGTGTTTGTTGTAATAGATGGACATGGTGCATTATTTGTTACTTTCCTTCGGGAATATTAAACTAATTCTTTATAATCTTTCAATAGATTTTCTTAAGAAACGTAGAAGGTGAAGATTATCATATGTTAAATTTACAAGATTAAGAATTGAAAAAAGAAAGTAACTGAAAATATCAATAATATTTTTGAATATGATATTAATGGATTTACCGCTGTAAACTTTGCTGACTTTAAAATATAACTAAAAATTTTAGATGTTTTAAAAGTATCAATGAAATTAAAGGTTTTAAAATTAACAGATACAAATTATAGTGAATCTAGTGGTTTTAATCAAGTTATGAGTTTTCTCATAAAGTTTTAATAAATAATAAATACACCAAAGAAAAAAAAGTATTACAACACTTCTTTCAAGAAATCATTGGTGATGGTAAATATACAATAGAAAATTTACAAAATGGATCTGTATATATTCTTATAATTGATGAAACTTTAGAGATTGGAATAAACCCGTCTGAATACAATTTAACCGGTGATAATACACTTGATGATAAATTATTATTCACAAATCGGGTAGCTGAGAATTTTAAATCTTTCAATATTACATTATTTTTTGCATTGGATAAAAGTTCAGAAGGAGTGCAATTTAAAGAAGGATTTAACTGTATTTTAAAATATTAACAATGATTAATATGGAAATTGTTATGAAGAAGTTAATGATGATGATATTTTTTATAATAAATTATTTATAAAATAGAATTTTTATTTCTTCAGAAAAATTAATTTTCTGTTACTATTTTTTTTTATATATCGTGTAACATATAAATTTAATTTGTTTCGCATTTTTATATTGTTATGTTTTTACAGGATACCATCGTTTTTAAAAGAATTATACTTTTTTATTTACATAAAAATATGGAGATATTTATTAATATTCAATTAAATTACTAAAATTTGATATCTCATTAATTAACCCTCAGGACAAATAAGAAATAAAAATACTTTTTTATAAAAGAACAGAAGCATCTGAGTTGGTATTTTTTAATGAAACTTTTATTTATATAAGTTTTCTAGCTGGTTATGGTCTATTATATTTGGTTTCTCGTTTAAACTTGTATTACATGGTGTTTGTGTATATACATCAACCTTCTCTTAATTTATGATCCAGATGTTTAAAATTTCGCATATGGTTCAATTATCGTGCTATTATAATTAATGAAATTTCCGCATCGTTATTGCATAATATTGACTGGATCACAAATCAATACAAAGATTTTAATTATACCAGTTAAACATTATTTTAATTGAGTGGGGGCTATTGTGTAAAGCACAATTAATTCTATGTTATAGAACTCTCACCTTAACGATCTTTCTTCCTTTTTCTTATATATTTATTGTTTTATTTTGAAAATTCTTTGGTATGAGGAATTTGAATCTGTTATGTTTGGGATTTAGTTACCATCCCACGACCATCGGACCAAGTGAATTTTATATATATAATAGAAAATAATAAAAAATTTATAATATTTATTAATTTCTATACGCTTATATTTATTTTAATTTATAATATATATTATAATATATATAATATAATTATTTCTTTTAAAATAATAATTATTATAATAATATCGCTGTTTATCATTAATGGTATATAACAAAAATTTTAAAAGGATTTAAGGAGAATATATTATAAAAAAAGTTATTTCTGGCTTAATAATGCACATTTATCAATTAATGGTTTAAAAAAATTTATTTTTAATATTTTACCTAATTTAACTTATGACACCTAAAAAATTTTATTTCCCTCTGTGTAAACATATCTTTTTATAACCATCCTGTTCCATTTTATCATTATTGATTTAATTCATTATTATTCTTTTCTTCTATGCAAAGATAACCCATTGACCTTAAAAGTATATGGGCATCTTTATCATTTATTTGAAAATAAGCATCATCATCAATGTATTCAAATAAATTACTTAATTTAAATTCTTCGCCAAATTTATTGGTTAAATATTCCCTTAATTGATTATATAAGGCTAACCCGGATTTTCTTTCTTTTAGGTGTTTGTTGATTTCTTCTATTATTGTTTGAAAAGTAAATCTCATAAAAAATTGTTCAATTATATATTTTTTATCGTGAAGTTCTGGTATCATAGACATATTACCATATAAGTTCGTCACTTTTTCGAATCCGAGTTCTTCTGCTAATATATTTCTCCAATTTAAAAACGTTTCAATTTCTTCCTTTTCACCCTTACCAGTAGTAATACCTTTAAGAATTTCAAATTTAAGATTTGCAAGTATTTCTATTATCTTTTGTTCAGCAGAACCACAATCATTCCCTTGTTTCAGAAATATGTATGTTGCTATAAATGCTTCTTCTTGACCATCTAAACAGGAAACATTATCTATAATAATATTATGTTTAAATCCTAATTGATCTAAAAGTCTAGTAAGCACCTCTTCTACGTTTTCTTGTTTTTCAGGAAGCATTTCGGTTATTGTTATAACAATAGATTCAAAATGGTCGATGATTGAATCTCTTTTTTCATAATCAATAGGCGAATTTTGAATTAATTCTGGTTTATTTTCATAACAATAGTATGTTTCTGTTCTTCTTAACAAAAAGTTTAATTTTTCCTCTCTCTTATATGTTATATACTTAAAAATATTTTGTAACATTTCTTCTATTTCTTTCCTTGTTTTTGTATGTTTTTGTGGTTTATCCATTTTACATAGTTTTATTTTTTTTAGGTTTAATTTTTCATTAATAGGAATATTAAGTTCTTCATAAAATTTATCAATATCTAAATCAAAGTTTGTGTTTTCTGGAATTATAAATGTTCTTATTCTATCGTATATGATATTTCTCAAAATATTTTCATTCACTTGTTCAATAGAGATTAATTCGGTATTTTGTAAATCTCTATATATCCTTGGATGCAAAGGATTCCTACATAAATTAATTTGTAAATTTCTATTACTCGTATTGTTGATATTAGAAGGAAGTAATTCTATAAGATTGGCGTGTAGATCTAATTCTTCAAGTGTAATTATGTCAAATATGCTTCTGTCAATAGTAGATATTTGGTTAAAAGATAAATCCAACACTTTTAATGAAGTTATACCCGTAAAAATATTCTCTAAGATAATTATTTCATTACCACTTGCGTTAAATGTTTCTAAATTTATGAACTTTGAAATACCACGAGGTATGCTTGTTAGGAAACATCTACATAATTCTAAATATTTTATTTTAGGATTAGTCGGTACATGTTCGAATATATCAATTTCATTATTAACCTGTTCTTTGCATTCAACAGTTAATTTATATATACCATTATAACAAAAAATATTAGGTAATACGCTTATGTCTTTAAGAGTTAAAATAAAAGTTATTGAATCGTTTCTTGTACAAGGAAATTTCTCGATTTCAGTAAATATATTTCCACATACCAATATATTTTTTAATCGTTTTAATTGAAAAATATTTTTATCGAGTTTTGACAAATTGTTATCGGATAAATCAAATGTTTCCAAGTTTTGTAATGCAATATCGGGGATAAATAGTTCGGTTATTTCGTTATGTTCAAGATATAACTTTGATAAATTATTAAACATACCATTTTCAATGATTACTTTTTCAATGCAATTGTAAGAAACATTTAACTTCCTTAAATTAGTAAAGGAATGTATCTCATAAGGAATCTCTTCAAATAAATTAGTAGAAATATCTAATTGTTCTAAATTTATAAAATTGCAGAAAATTTTGGGGAATGTGCTTAAACTGTTATTACGAATGATTAATTTTTTTAAGGATTTATAAGATACGAAATTTTTATAATCATTATTGTTTTCATCATCACCCTCGTTTTCTATAAAAACTCTATCATCCGAATAAATCGGGTAAGTGATGAAATCATTCTTTTTAAATAATAAGTGATTGAGTGATAAACGTAATTTACTTAGAGTTTTTAATTTAAATAAATTTGAACTAATATTTATCAAATTAGAACAATTTTGAATATTTAATATTTCGAGACTCTTCATTCGAATAATTTCAGAAGGTATTGTATCAAATTTATTAGCATCTAAATAGAGGACTCTCAATTTGGATAATGAAAATAAAACCTGAGGAAATTCTCTAAATTTATTATATTGTAAAGCTAAAAATCCCAATTCCTTAAATTTTCTAAATTGATCGGGTAATCTGGATAATTTTAAACCACCGAGTATTAGACATTTAATATCAGTAATTTCGCAAAATATTATGGGAAATATATTATAACCTGTCTTTGGATCAATGTTATCTAATTTTATGATTCTGATCTCTTTCATATCTTCATTTATTTCAAAAGAACATAAAAAATATGGGTTTTTTATAATTTCATTATACAAACCAATTTCATATGGTTTGAGTATTAACTTCTTGATACTTTTATAATCATTATGTGTTATTTTGTATCTAGCACAATTCAGCAATACTGGAAAAAAGAATAATAAAAAGTTCATAAAAATATGGGCTTCTTTTTCTTATATAGTTTTTTTATCAATTCTTTTTATATTTAAATAAATATCTTGAAATGATAAAAATAGTTTCAAAAAGAAATTCATAAATATACTGTGAAATTGAGATATATTCAAATTTCCATAAAAATAAATTGAAAAATAATATTGTAAAAAATATAAAATATTTGTGAGATAATTTTTAGAATAGTTAAGAAAAGAGTGGATAAAATTAATGGATTTTCCAAATAGAGTTATCAAGTTTAAGATGTTACATGCTATTACAGTTATATTATAACTAATAAAACATGTATGACAATAAAAAAATACTTTTGTATTTTTTATTTTATTTTATAAAAGATCATGTTTTATTTTTTATAGAATATTTTATTAAGGTATTTTGTCAAATAAATAGAATATATTTATATACAATCTCAGAAAAAAATTAACACCTTCAAAGATATCATGACTTTATAGGCTATTTTAATTTTTACTATAAAATCTCACCTTTTATTTTTTTCATTGGTTTATGAAACGATTTTTATTTTATTAATATTATTTTTAAAAATAATTAAATCAATAAATATTATAATAGCAAAAAATAATATTTATAATAAAAAAAATCAACACATTAATTATTGGAGAGAATCCTTTTTATTTATATGTATAATATAGTTAAAATAATATGTATAAAATAGTCACTTTTATAAATTAATATATATTAATGAAATGAACAATATAAAAAATATATTTAATATAAAATATTATTTGATAAGAATACGAATAAATTAATTTATACCAGGAATTTTTTTTTACCTTTGGTAAGAATGAAAAGAAACATTTGATTATATATTTTTTTAATTAAATATTTCTATAATTTTCTTAAACAATATATGTTTTTATTTTGTTTTATAATGATATTATAATTATTTATAAATTTTCAATATTGATGGTTTATACTTTTTATATAATTTATATAAAAATTCAATTTTATTAAAAGATGTTTGTGAAAAAATTGTATATGATAAATATTTGTATTTTATTTTTTTATATATTAAATACCGATTAATTAACCTGAACTTCATATTCTTTTAAACGTTTAAAACTTTTGAATATAAATCAAGTATTGGTTATAAAGTTTTCCAATTAAAAAATTAATAACTATATTTATAATTTATGATATATTGGTCATATAAATCAAAAATTCGTCAAACTTAATTGATACTTGTATACTAACTTATTATGAAAGTTAGAATATCATAAAAATTCATCAAAAAATAAAAAATATTAATTAAAATAAAGAATAAAATCAGATAATTATTAGGTGTACATGATACATAAATCTATAAAATTCGAAATGAATGGAATAAATAAGATTACGATATTTATATAATGAAACTAATTAGAAATTGTATGTATTTTTTTAAGCATCTTATTTTCGATTATAATGATGTACAACCATCAAGAAGTTTTAGCTATAATCAAAATGTTGTTAAAAAGCTATTTTATTCCTTATGCTGAAAGAAATATAAATGTAATGTAAATTATAACAAAATAACATTTTTTAATAAAACTTTTATTTATAGAAGTTTCCAACTGACTCATCCTATTGTGGTTATGTTCTCTGGTTCTTAAAGCATATTTAAACTTGTATTGTTTGGTTGCATTAAAGATGGTATAAATCTCATCTTATCTTATGTTTCAGATAATTAAAATTTCACAGATGGTACTCATCATTTTATCATTATTAACAAGATTCCTAATCTTTTTCTTGATATGTATTGGTAGAATCACAAATTAATATAGAAATTGCAACAACGCCAATCAAACACAGAGAATCCCATGGTAGAGCGTCATACAAAGTATAATTAAGTTACACAATCGAATCTACCTCGTTTAATAACTTTCCCTGTATCTTCTATCTATTTTTAACATTTTTTCTATGTGTGGGATTTGAATTCACCATGCTTGAAATTTGGTTATTATCCCACAACCATTCAGTTATAAGCAGGCTTTGCATCTTTTCCGTATTTCATTTTTACTTGACGTCTTCATAATTTCCAAACATTATTTTTATACTTATAATTACTTTTAAGTATTATATCTTTTCAACCATTCTAAAATAAAAAGATTACAAAGGAAAAAGTTAAAAATTTATTTTCGTGTATCGTAAAATATGCTGAAACATTTAGAGGATAATCTGTGTTTAAAGAAGAAATAAATTGTTTCTTTAAACAACAATTAACTTATTATTATTTCTTGTGGATATAAAATAAATAAAAAATTTAAGATTATATTATTTCAAATAAAAAATATAAAATCTTATTGAATGTAAATTACCAGATAAATAAATTTTATTAATAATTATCAAAATATAAATCTTAAATTTTTTTTACTATTTGAACTACATCCTCATCATTCAATTCATGGTCTTTTCCCACTTTCTGTGGATTATGTTTAACAGATGATCCCCATACTAAAGCATATTTAAATTTTTCTATTATACTTTTATGAATAATATTACATAAATGTTTTACTGTATTTTTATCTCTTTTGATTACAATTGGTTCTTCATCAATTTTATTTCCTCCTTTGGGTTTTGGATATATTCTGATTAATTCCATCATGTTCCACATAGATTCTAGAAGTTTATCAATATTCCATTCTTTATGTGCACATATCGGTACAGAGTTAGGAATTCTAGAAAGTATATCTAATTCTTCTATAGAGATTCTATCGATTTTGTTTAATACATAAAGAGCTGGAACATATTTTCTATTATCTTCTATTACATCTATAAGATCATCTGCTGTATAGTGTTTATTATCACTTACAAAAATTTCAGCATTGTTTATTCTATATTCTTTCAGAATAGTTTTTGCCATTTCTTTATCTAAGTTACCCAACACCATAATACCACCTTTATCTTTTTTTGTAATTTTAATATTAGGTTTCTTTTTATTTAAACGTAATCCAAAGGCTTCTAATTCTTTCTCTATTAATTTTTTATGTGTAATAGGTTTTGTAATATCTAAAACTATCAACAATAAAGAACAAGTACGTGCAACTCCTAAAACTTGTTTACCTCTACCTTTTCCTTCCTTAGCTCCCTCAATTATTCCTGGTAAATCGAGAATTTGTATTTTGGCTCCATTATAATACATTACACCTGGAATAGTAGTAAGTGTTGTAAATTCATAATCACCAACAGCACTGGTAGTATTATTGGTTAGTTGGTTCATTAATGTAGATTTTCCAACAGATGGAAATCCTATAAATCCTATCCTTGCTACACCGGTTTTTGATACATCAAATCCTTCGTGTTGAGAAGAGGATTTGGATGAATTTGCCGAAATTAATTCTCTACGTAATTTAGAGAGTTTTGCTTTTAGAAGACCTAAATGTGTAGATGTTGCTTTATTCTTTTGTGTACGTGCCATTTCATCTTCAATTTCTTTTATTTTTTCTGGGATTGATGACATTCGTTTTGAGGGCTTAAAAAAAATTTTTTTTTCTTTCTATGGATTAAGATAAAATAATTAATTATAAAAAAATTTACCCTTTAATGGCTATAAATGAATCTTCTCTTTCAGATGTTGAATTATGGAAAATGCGTAAATTATTAAAATCTCTACGTGACGCTGCTGGAAATGGTACAAGTATGATATCTCTTATCATTCCACCGGGTGATCAACTCAATAGGTATACAAGAATGTTGACTGATGAATATTCTACAGCATCAAATATAAAATCAAGAGTCAATCGATTAAGTGTGCTTTCTGCTATTACATCTGCTCAGCATAAATTAAAAACAATAGATAAACTTCCACCAAACGGTATTGGTATTTTTGTAGGATTGGCCATGGATAAATTGAATAACAAGGAAAAGAAAATTTCACTTGCCTTAGAGCCTATAAAACCTATAAATTATTCTTTGTATCTTTGTGATTCAAAGTTTCATGTAGAAGGATTTTTATCTTTATTTGAACAAACATCCAAATACGGGTTTGTTATAATAGATGGACACGGTGCATTATTTGCTACTCTCTCTGGAAATATTAAAACAATTCTTTATAATCTTTCAGTAGATCTTCCAAAGAAACACGGAAGAGGAGGACAATCATCTGTTAGATTTGCAAGATTAAGAGTTGAAAAAAGAAATTGGTACATCAAGAAAGTAGCTGAAAATATTAATAATATTTTTGAAGATGATATTGATGGATATATTTTTGCTGGGTCTGCTGACTTTAAAACAGAATTAAAAAATTCAGATGTTTTAAAAGCATCGATAAAATCAAAGGTTTTAAGATTAATAGATACAAATTATGGAGGATCTAATGGTCTTAATCAAGCTATTGAGCTTTCTGCCGAAGTTTTGTTAAATAACAAATACAGCAAAGAAAAAAAAATATTACAACAATTTTTTAAAGAAATTGCAGATGATGGTAAATATACATTTAGTCTTAAATCTACAATAGAAAATTTACAAAATGGATCTGTAGATATTCTAATAGTTGATGAAACTTTAGAGACTGAAATAGACCCATCTGAATATAATTTAAACGATGATAATACACCGGAAGATAAAATATTATTCACAGATTGGATAGCTGAAAATTATAAATCTTTCAATGTTACATTATTTTTTGTATCAGACAAAAGTTCAGAAGGAATGCAGTTTAAAGAAGGATTCGGTGGTGTTGGTGGTATATTAAAATATAAAATTAATAATGATGAATATGGAAGTGACTATGAAGAAATTGATGATGATGATATTTTTTAGAATAAATTATTTATAAAATAGAATCTTTATTTTTTTATAAAAACTAATTTTTTGTTATTATGATTATTTGTTATTTCTATGTACCACATGACATATAAATTTAATTTATTTCATATTTTTTATTGTTATACTGATGACATTGTGTTTAAAAAAATTATATTTCTTTTATTTACATAAAAACAGGAAAATGTGTTATTATTATTCAATTAAATTATTAAAATTAAATATACTATCAATTAACTTTAAATCAAAGGAAAAATGAAAATATTTTTAAAAATAAATATTTATTCTTTGTAAGAATATCATAATTTATTATTTTAAAACATTAAAGAAACACATTTTACCTATCATCTTAAATTTTTTTTTCCAACAAAATCACCCATGGCTTTATTTTCATTTAATTTCCTTAGCGAGGAAGAAATTGATGATCTTGTACGTACAACACTCTTTACATCCCAAGAAATAGAATATCTTTATGAAAGATTTAAATTATTAGATAGATCTAACCAAGGTTATATAGGATATGATGATTTTATTATGTTACCCGAATTTCATAGTAATCCTATGAATATAAATCTTGTAAAAGCTATAGAAAAATATACAAAATATAACAGAATAACATTTGCATTGTTTTTGGATGTTTTAAAGGTATTCAATGGAAAATCAGATAAAAATAAAAGAATAGATTTTGTTTTTGAATGTTTTAATACCAATAATAATGGAATAATATGTAAAGATATTTTATTGGATGTTTATGTAAAATTGACAGGTGAACAATTTGATAAAACGAGAGCTAGAGATGCGGTCAATGAAGTATTAACTACATACGCTGGAAGAAAGATTTATTTGGATAAACAAGATTTTATAAAATTTTATGAAGAAAATAATTTGGATGAAATATTTATTGTAAATTTTTCTAAAAATCTTAGTAAAAGAAAAGGTGGTTTTTGGTGGTGAAATTTAGTAATTTCAATTAGAAAATAAATAAAATTTATTATTTCATTTGTTGTGCATGAAAAATAATTATTATGTGTTACATCATTTTTTGTTCATAATCTTTTACAATTACAATTTTAATGAGAGATATAAATAAAATTTAAGAATAAGAAACTTTATTGTTCAACGACCTCAGCTTTTTTTATTCCGAAGTAAGCTTTCTTTTCTTCGGTTGTCTGGAATCTTCCATATCCTTTCTTAGATGAGGTATCAACGAATTTTAAGACGATTTCTTCATTATCCTTACCTAGGTTGCTTGGTGCAAAAGCTTTTCTTAAAGCTAATACTCTCTTAGATGGTCCTTGTATACCTCCTTTGACCATGATGAAATCACTCTTAACATTTCCATAACGTAAAAATCCTCCCATAGGATTAATAGTTTTAGAAGTAAGATCATATTCTGTAGAAAATGGTGTTTTTCCATTTCCCATCATATAAATCTTCTTATTTTGTGCTGTACGTCTATGGAATCCTAATTGACCTGCTCTAGCAACTGTTCTTCTAACATTAGCTGGATGCCATGCACCAATACATGCAACTTTCCTTTTTCCTTTTCTAGATTTGTGTTGTAAAATAGTTGTTCCAAATCTCTTGGTTGTTCCTTCTTTACCTTTTCCTTTAGTAACACCGATAACATCGATTAAATCTTGTTGACTAAAAACTTCAGATACTGGGATTTCTTTTTCTAATCTTTCTATGGCCCATTCTATTTTTTCTTCAATGGTTCCTCCATTTAATTGAATCTCTAAAATATGAGCTTTCTTAAGATTTAGTGATGGAATTTTAGAGACTTGAGTATGTGCCAATACTCTTACAACATCAGATTCTCTCTTTAATAATTCATAATCTCTTTTGATATCACCATTTTCATATTTTTGAGGATAAAGTTTAAACATAAGTTTAGAACTTCTGCTATTTCTCTTTCTCAATCTAGCCAATACTTGCTCATCAAGATGTTCAGCATATACTGTTTTAATAGCTTTTAAACCATTAACAGTGCTTTTATATCCAACCATACCAAATATTCTCATTGCTGGTACTTCCAAAATTGTAACAGCATCCAATACTTCTTTTTGTGTTTCTTTCAATACTCTCTCTGTCTTACTTCTTCTAGTTGATAATCTTACCACATGTGTCATACCAACCTTGTATGCCAAATATCCAGTTAAATGTACTGGTTTAGATGCATCGTCCTTTGGAAAACTCTTAATAGCTGGTTTTGTAGTTTTTGCTCTTTTCTTTGGGCAATATGCTAAGGATCCGTGTCTTGGTGCTGAATAATTTCTACAACTCATTTTAGGGTAAAAAAAATTTAAAAAAAAATAAAAGAAAAAATCCAACAGAACGAAAAAAAAATATTTCTGAAAAAAAAAGAATATTTATTTAATTGAAAATAAATTGTTATTGGATATTGTCATCGTAAATATAAAAATGATAAAATAAGAATATAAGAATATAAGGAATAATGCAAATATGAAGGTAGCAATAATATATAATAAGTATTATCGCATATGGATATTACCAATGCAATTATAATTCATAAATTTTTGAATAATCATTTGTTGGTATACGAACATTTTATTTTTTATTTTCAGGTCAATCTAATTGGAGCTATACCTCATAATAGCGTTTTATAAAAATTAAAATTATTCTCTCTTGAAAAAATATCGATATATAATTTTTTATACAGGGATTTAGGTCTTCTTTTATTTAAATGTTTTTAACATATTTTCAATTATATTTTATTATTTATATATGAATAAAGTTGTTTTGTGGTAAAATAAAATTTCTAGAATGGTTGGTTTTAAAACCATCCGTATTTAGCATACCAGATTTTTAAAACTTTTCTAATAATCTATCATAATATTTGTATGCTTTTTTATTATATTTTTTTTATTTTTCTATATTGTAACTTTAAAAAATATTTTTTATTATCTTTATTTGATTTTCCGATATTATATTGATGCTTTGATATAACAACCTAATTGAGTTCTATTCATTTATAATTATCTCCTATATAATTATTATAAATTTTTTGTTTTTTAAGATATACTATTTACTACATTTTTTTAACATAGGAAAATTTATTTAAGATATTTTTTTTACTTTTTAATACATTTTTAATTTCATTAAACCAATACGAATCTCCCGTTTTATTTCTTTAAGGAATTTATTTTATATCAATTCAAATAATATCTCAACCAATTTAAACAATGTTATTTTAATACTACGAAAAACATTTTAATACTATATTAAACGGATTATACTCTTATATTTATATATATTACATTGCCATATAAATCCTCTTAATGGTCGTTCTCAATTAATTTCATCTCACATTTACATTTTTACAATTTGTATTTTTCATAGAACCTACATTTGGCACGAGATGAAATATTTTACACGTGTAAATATATGTTTATTTAAATAATTTCTATTTACCATCATAAACCAATATTTTAATGTTGTATTTTCACTTAAATAAAATGAACTTATATCAAAATTTATGATTACATCTGCTAAATGATACAGAAAAAATTAGCAAATGATATAAAATAGATAAGAATAACTAATAATTCTAAAATTTTATAAAAAAAATATATACAAAGTATGTGAATTAAATTAATATAACAATTATTACAAAATTAAAAAAATAAGTTATATACATTGTTTAAACTCTAAAAATATGTGGTTTAACACACAGTCTCGTATTAATATATTAATCTTAATTATTTAAAATATGAAATATTAACAAAAACCACAATAAAAATTTTTGTCAACATTAATAATAGTAATATACAGATATCAAATATAAAAAATAATGATAATATGTAAAGAATTTTCAAAAATTAGATATAACAAATATGAAAATTTATTTTAATATTTGAATGAAAAAAGGTTTTTCCGGATTTATTTGATATATATCTTAATAAAATAATATTTATTTTTTTTTCTCGTTTATACCAATCAGAATAAATAAAGAATTTTATAAACAATAAAAACATAATAAATAAGAATTCATATAGAAAATAAAAATATAATAAAAGAATTCTTATAAAAAATAAAAATACAATAAAAAATTTTTATAGAAATAAAAAGTTTATTTATTCATTTCTTATTAATTCATAAAATTTTACATATTCATTTTCTCTATAATTATTTATAGGTTCAAAATTGTATATAGCATTATATTCTTTTGTATTTATATTTTGTAGTATATTTTTATGTCCTATTAAATCCATGTTCATCATATCTTCGAATTTTACCATCAACTGTATTTTATTGTATATTCTCTTTTCTAATATCTTACTTACAATATTCGATAATAGATTTATTGAATTAGAAAATTTTATAACCAGTTTGTTTCTTTTCTTCTCTTTTTTGTTTAAAAGAATCCTTACCTGGGAATTGTTGATTAATACATTGTATTCTTTCATTGGGGAAAAACAGAATATTTTTTTTTATTGTGAAATCAAAAATGATAAATATAATCAGTAGAATAGAAATGAAATGTGATGTCATTATTTTTTGTTTTAAAGTATACAGACATAATAGTTACACGTGTTTCTATAAATATATAAAATATGTATAAAAATATATATCGTCTTATAAATTATTATCTTATTGGAGAAATTGTATTTTTTTATATTTGTGTTTATTTTATATTTTTAAAAGCTTTATGTTTATGTTTTAAGTTATATTGTTATGGTTTTTCAAAGCTTTATTTTATTTGTTTTTATGTTTTTCCAAAAGGTTTATTTTATTTGTGTTTGTATATATTTATTTTGATAAATGGAAATATATTCAATCTTTTTTTATGTTTTTTTCTTATTTTAGATTATAAATTTACTTTAATGCAATATTCTCTTTAAGAGATTATATTATATTTATAAATAATTTTATTGTTGTGGGTTTGATTTTTTTAAAAAATATAAATGTCTAAAAGAATAATGATCGTTTGAGGAATATTCTATTTATAAATAAAATATCTTATATTGATATTTAAATATTATAATTAATCAGTTTAATTATTAATAAATCTTAATTTTACTTCTTATAAAAGAAGATCAATTAAATATTTCTTCTTCAGAAAAATTAGAAATAAAAAAGGTTTTTTTGAATATATAGACGTAAATATAAACTTAATATTATTTTACTTTGTTCATAATTATTTTTAGATTATATTAATTAAAAAGGTAATATTTTTGAAAATAGAAATTTATATTTTTTATCATTTTTTTATTTTTGAAAAAAAATATATTCTACAATAAAACTTGATATATTTATTTAATATAAAATATTTTTTCCCACCCTTATGGCAGACGAAGTAGAAGAATACACAGCACAATGGAAAGAATATTTTGATGATATTGTCGAAACTAATAAAAACGATCTTTTATCTTTAGAATTGATTGATATTGAAGGTTTCCATTTTACCCATAATACCTGTGAATTGGATGACGATGTTTTATGTCAGATCGTAGAATTATTGAACCAGCAAACAGAAAAAATAGACGGATTTCAATATTCTGATGAAAAGTTTGTTTTCTTAAGAAAATTTACATCAGAACAAGAAAGTGAGATATATCTATTTTTGAGTACAGGATCAGAAGAAAAAAAAGCATTGTGCATAGGATTGGCATTTGGATCTTTCGTGGTAATAGGAAAATGTGTTAAAGATAATATGCAGCAATTGGTAAGAATTATTATGGAAGAAACAGATAAAAGAGTATAAGGCATATTTTAAACGATCGTAAAAATAATCATTAAACAATGCTTTATTTACTTTTTATTTACAATTTCATATTTCTTTCGTCATATTTTTTTTTATTTCTTATTTTTATTAATTCATTTATAAATTCCACTTGAACTTTTTTTTCTGTTTGCTTTACAATTTCATAATCCTCTTTTTTCATAATTTTTTTTATTTGTTTTATAGATAATATAGATCCTACACCAAAACATACAGGATCCATAAAATATGTTACATAACTATTATTACATTTAAGTACAACTTTATTAATATCTAAATATTTATCATCAGTTTCTATATTTTCTTCAAGTCTCTTACTAACATTTAATATAGAAATAACTTCATAGAACATAAAATAGAAGGATAGAAATTATTTTATAAAAATTTATTAATGCATAAAAATAAATAATTATGTAATTCGTTATAATTTATTAATTAATCAGTTATATTTTATTATTGCATATTTCTATGAAATATATTTATTCTTATGTAACTTTATTATTAAATAATACATATTTTTATATAATAAAGAATAATAATGAAAAGATTGTTAAAGTTAATATTACTTCTTTAAATAATCTAATACTATAGAAAATACAATATATTTCGATAATAAATTTATAAAATAACGTAGAAATCATGACATTTTTATTTTTTATTTTTGGAGGATAAGAAAATCTTTTACTCATTTATTACTAAGAAATCAACTTTTGTAATTAGATTTAAAATAAACTTAGAAAAAGTTAAACTTATAATATAAGATAATTGCATATATACAAAATAAAACAATTAAATCAAGTGAATCTAAGAGAAAACAAAAATCTTAAATTTTAAAGATAAAATAATTAAATATTCCAATACCCGGATTTATTAAAAATATCCAAAGATAATTATTTTGATGTGGAAGAAAGAAATATTTTATATTTTTTAACTAGAGGATAAAAAAACTTTCATTTACCTATTATTAGAGAATACGTAAAAGAAATATGAATTTTCAAATATTTTTGTAATGGTATTGTATTGCACCAACCATCAAAACTAGGAAAATAACATTAACCAAAGTTGTTGATTTAGAATAACCTAACAATAAAATTAAAAGAAGATAAAATTGACTAAATGAGAATATTTATGTAATATTAATGAAGAGTAAACATCATGTGCGAAAGAAATACAGTCCCGCCTGGCCCAGTGGTCGTGGGGTGGTAATCAAACCCCAAGCCTGGCGGGTTCGAATCCCTCATCCAGAAAAAATTTTCAAAACAAAAAAAAAATAATAATAAATGCAGAAGAGAAGAAAAAGGTTGTTGAGTGGGTGAGGTTTCGATAGCGCAGCATAGCTGTGCCTTGTATGACGGCCCCGCTACTAGATTAAAGTAGTGTTTAGCTGATGTAGTTGCAATCCCTGTATTGATTTGTGACTCGGCCAATACTATGCAACGAAAGAGGCTGGGAATTCCTTAAGAGCTGGAAGTGGGGGCGGCGACGCGCACCATACGCAAAATCCTAACACTCTGGAGCATAAGGTAAGATGAGATTAATGCATATCTGTAGTGAAACCAGTTAGTACAAGTTTAATGTCGCTCGAGGAACCGAAGGTCTCAGACCATGGTAGGCCGCAACCGGCCAGGAAGCTTTGATAAATAAAAGTTTCATTCGTAAAAAAAAAAAAAAGCGAAAGAAATACAGAAAATAAAAATATATATTTCATAAACCATGATATTTTAATTAAATATAAATAATAAACCATATGGATATAAAAGTTTTAAAAAAAGTTACATAAAAAATATATAATTTTTTTATTTAATAAAAATTTATTATATGCAATTTATTATTAGATATTAAAAATATTCTATCTGCTACTACTTGATATTGTTTTAATTTTTTCAAATGTATTATTTCATCGAATGTATTTTCTGAATTTTTTATTACTATACTATTTTTTCTAACATTTATTTTATATTTTGTATCTATTGTATTTACATCTATATTATCTACTTTATTTAATTTATTATCTATACTATTTAATTTTGTATCTACTTTATTTAATTTATTATCTACGTTATTTAAATTATTATCTACACTATTTAAATTATTATCTATGTTATTTAATTTATTATCTACTTTATTTAATTTATTATTATAACATTCTATTTTATTATTATTTCTTTTAATTATTAAATAATGATTTTCTATTTTTATATTGTCTACTGTCTCTATATGCAACCATAAAATAAATTCTTCTAAAATTTTATACAATCTTTTCACCTTCTGTTTATACAATGTAATTATTATATTATATATTGTTATTCTACTATTTTTAGATAATCTTTTTATTTTTAAAAGAAATAAAATTAAATGTGTTTTTATTATTTTTTTTATTCTGTAGATATTTTCTTTACGTTCTAAAATATAAAAAAAATTATTGTAAATTAAAATATGATTTTTAGATGCAAAAAATTCTGTAACAGGTATTTTTAATGCGGAGATATTATAATTGTTGGTTATTGCATTCTCGGTAATATTTTCAAAAAAATATATTCCAGTATCTTCAAATAAAATATTTTTCATAATATTTATATAAATTTTTATATTTGTATATTCAATGTTTTAGAATTAACAAATTGTTTTATTTTTAAAAAGTGTAATATTTTATATAAATATTATAAATGTTGTATATGAATTTTTATTTTCAAATAGTATTTAACGTAAGCTTACAGTAGTGAAACATTATTTTATTTTTAAATAGTATTTACAGTAACATATAATAATAAAGCATTATTATATTTTTAAATAATATTCTATCTAAATTTACAATAATAAAATATATTTTTATTTTTTTAAATTTCTTTCTTCTTTTATACAAGAAAGCACCACACCATCCTTACACCCTAAAGATATTACGACCGCTTCTATGTGATCACCATGTTTTAATACCTCACCAATTTGAAATTCTTTACATTCAGGAATATGTTTAGAATTCAGAATAGCTGTGTAGTTTGTTTTAGCATCATAACCATCTATATTAAATATTTGTATATTTGCTCGATAAGGAAAAATATTATGTACAAAACCTTTAACAGTAGATCCTATATTTAAATATGGAGTATAAGATAAAGGTTTACCGTCTTTATAAAGTCTATCTACACCATCACTGGGATATTCCAACATGGGGATAAAATCAATAATATAAAATAATATAATATTTATAAAGAAAAAATTGTAATTTATATGTAATAATAGATATATCTTTTATAATATAAGATTATAATATAACAATGATAATATAAAATATAAAACTGTTAGTTGATCTTTTATATTTTACTTTTAAATATTCTTTTGTATTAAAAGTTTTTATTTTATATTATTTATTCTTTTATTTATAAGCGGTTTATTCGAGAATGAGCAATAATTTAATAAGATTTCTGTAGAATGTAAATATAGATTCTTTGTTGCTAAAATTTTGTATAGAATAGTTTTTTTATAATTACAATTATTTTTTTATAAATAGGTTATGAATTAAAAGAATTGTTGAACCTTTTGGTTTGTTTAATAACTTCATTTATAAAATTCAAAAGAGTATTTTTTAATCAATCATATTTTATCTTTAGAATAAAAAACATAAAATTCAAAATGAATATTTATAAAATAATTACACCTTCGATACGTTAATGAGAATTATTAATAAGCAGTGAACTTCTTTGCGTGACATAAGCAAAAATATTAGGAACACGGCGATAAGTAATTTATAATATATAGATTATTATTGTTATGAGAATCTTTTAATTATTTACTTTTAATAAATAATAAAACATATGGTATTGAAATATGCGATAACTCAGTTACTCTTATATATATTTTTTAATTTTATTTTGTTCATTAAATCCTTAATATATTTATTAAATACAATTAAATAAACGATATTTCTAAGAAATATAAATTTTAATGATTTTTTAAATTAATAAGATATTCAGTGGTTGATAATAACTGTATCATTGATTAGAAAGGAATTATTTTTTATCTTTTACAAATTTCAATAAAAAGAGTTTAATCTAAGAACGATGTAATTATAATGGTTATTATTGTCTTTGTCGTGTTTTAGAGTTATTATATATCATAATACTTTTTTTGAAAATAATCAAAATGATGTTATTATTAAATAAAAATTTTATAACGTATGTATATTTATTTAGCTTTTTTATATAATTTAAATGTATTTTGAAATGGTAATCATAAAATATCAATTTTATTAAATAATAGTAATGTTAATATAAATATTATTGTTTTATTTCAAAACTTATGTGATTATTTTATGTAAGTTGAATATTATTATTATATCTTATGTGTTGATATCAATGATGACGAGATATTAATTGATAAGTATAAAAGTTTCAAATCTTTACTCAAAAAAATTTTCAAAAAAAGTAAAAAACAATTGAAATAAAAGGAAAGAAAAATGCGCGTTAAATAAATATGCGTTAAACAATATTTTTGATTATATTTTGTAGGGTTATAGTATTGTTAAATGAAAATGGTTATTTGTTGATGTATTTATGATCATTACGCTATTAATGACTTGGTCAGTTCCATGACATAAAATAGATTAAAAATCCTATAAAAACGAGGAGAGACGCACATTTACATAATACAGAAAATAGCTACCAGATGGAATAAAAATAAAAATGAAATTAATATGATTATTGTATTAGTTAGAAAATACACGTTAAAATGATTTTAAGAGCTAAATATCAGACATCAGCAAATTTCTCTATCAGTAAAGAGTTCATTTTAAAAAATTTGGTAAATAGCATTAAGCTTAGAATGGGCAAAACATAATTTATTAGTATAAATTTTGTTTTGCTCAAAATAAAAAGCTCCTCAACAGTTCTTAATATTGATTAATAGATATATCATAATTCCCAATCCTATGAATCCATTAGTTACTACTGCTACGAATAAAATATCCCTTTTCTTCCTTGTTATAATATATGCAATGGTTGGTATTATATAACATACTGATACAATACCCAATGCTGCCGATAAATTCATTATCAAATCCAACTTTATCTTAAACACAGTTATTAAGAAACATACAACTGCGAATAATAAAGAAACAGCAAATCTGAAAATACGATCGAATTTTTTGAGATTCACTTGGAAAATAGAACCAATTAAATTTTTTATTGAGGTTCTACATGGATTTATCATCAGACAGTATGAAGATGATAAAACTAAGCAGAATGCAACAATAGCTATTTTAGATGAAATAAGATTTTTATCAAATGTACTCATTATCGATTTGCATGGTGATTTGGTAATATCGTTTATCAATGTAATAATGTTATCATTACAATTCTTCCCGAACATAATATAAGGAACAAGACCTATTATCATATAGACTATCATTGATATAAATAAAGAGTATAATCCTACCAAGAATATACTCGTAATTGTTCTTTTTTCCAAATTCTTGTATACGCTTATCATATTGACTTGACAACAAAATGCAAATAATATTGGTGGAATAGATCTACTGAGATTTTCTCCTTTCAATAATATTTCTGAAGATGGTGCTCTTTCTAGAAATATAGGATAAGCTAGAATAAGAGCTAACAAGTATGAAAAAGACCCAATAGATAGATAACTAGCAATCTGAAGAACAGTAATACTATCAATCATAGAAGGTAAGAAAAGAACTGTTAGTACTCCGATTGTCACAAGATATAATGGTGCATTATTGATTTTTATCGTTGGTAAAATACTGTCTTTGATCCAATTTGAAATATTGCATATGAAAATGGAGGTAACTAAAAATCCATTGAGTGCTACGAATATATCAACCAAATATCCAAGAACTGGATTAGCATTTGCACAAACTGAAAAATATGTTGGATCTTCCAATTTTGAATAATATGCTGTTCCGGCAATTGAGTATAATGAAACAAATGTTACTATTCCGACAAAACAGAATATTATGGTTGCGACAAGCCATCCTGCATTCATAAATGCCACTGGGAGTGATAAAACACCCACTCCGAACATTGATGTGACCATGATAAGTGATCCTTTAAAGACCGAAATTTTCCCCATGGGTAATTTTTTTTCATTCTTTAAAAACACGATTTGGAGATGCGTGACATATTTTTATTAAAAAAAAGAAGAAAATAAAATTTTATTACGTAAACAAAAATAAGAATGTGTTTGTTTTTTATTTTTTTAAAAAAGTATAATTACAAGAAAAAAGTTTTCGCAATTTTTAAGAGATTTATTTTCATAAAAATTAAATCAAATATATATTAATTAATATATACGTATGTTTTATAGCTAAATAACAATTTTTTAAGAAGAAAGAAAACTTTTCGGATTAATTAAAATCTACTGATTTTTTCGCTACTTGGTTTTTAGATATAATGGTAATGTATTATAAATCAATTTTTATATCTGAAAAGATTAATTTTTTTTTTATTTAACCCGATTGGTCCAATGGTCGTGGGATGGTAACTAAACCCTGAGCTCGGTGGGTTCGAATCCCTTGCCCAGAAGAATTTTCAAAAAAGAATAAAAAGCAGGAGAGAAAAGAAAGATCGTTGAGTGGATGTGGGTTCGATAGCGTAGCATTAATTATTTTTTTTTGTACGACGCCAGCTACTAGATTAAAACGATATATAATTATTGCAATTGCAATCCTTGTATTGATTTATAAATCAGTATTATTATGACAAGAAAAAGTGTGAGAATCTCTAAAAAACTAGGAAAGAAAGGTGTCGTGCATCACACACAAAATCCTAACGCTCTCGAACATAAGGTAAAATAGTGTTAATAGATATCTGCAGTGAAACCAATTAATACAAATTTAAATGGGTGTTAAGAACCAAGAGTCGTAAACATAATCGATTAGAAAACTTCTATAAATAAAAATTTTATTAAAAAAATGAAAAATGCATTATTCTTATATAATATTGATATTATAATTAAATTTAAATAAATATAAATATTACTATAAAATATTATTACTATGAAATATTAATATAAAACTTATAATAGAAAGAATAATAACCTATTATATTATAAATTTTAATTTTATATGCATAATCTGATATTTATCGATTATTTAATTCTTTTATTATTCTATCTACTATACTTTCTGCTGTCAATCCATAATTTTTATATATATCTTTATATTTACCTGAAGATCCAAATATATCAACACCTACAGCTAAATCTACGTATTTATACCATGGTAATGTGGATTGTGCTTCTATACTTACTATGAATGTATTTTTGTTTAATATATTATTTTTATATTCATTCGATTGCTGTTCAAATAAATAAAACGATGGAAATGATACCACTGATGCAAATATATTTTTTTCTTTTAATATATTACTAACGCTTATTGCTATAGATAATTCTGATCCATTGGAAATAATTGTAACCGTATTATTTTCATATTTGGTAATAAAATAACCACCTTTGTATAATCCTTCAAAAGTTGTTTCTTCAATTTCAGGTACTTTTTGTCTTGAGAGGATTAATGTAGTGGCTTTTTTATTTTCTAAAGCATATTTTAATGCAGCTCTTGTTTCTGTTCCATCAGCAGGTCTAATATCAACAAGATTGGGTGTAGCTCTTATTAGAGATAATACTTCTATTGGTTGATGGGTAGGTCCATCTTCTCCTAACCCTATTGAATCGTGTGTTAAAACATATATGGTATGTAAATTAGACATTGCAGCTAATCTTACAGGTGTAAATCCATAAAGTAGAAAAACAAGAAAGGTACCACTGTAAGGAATATGATATCCATATGAAGATATTCCATTCATTATAGCAAACATTGCATGTTCTCTGATTCCATATCTTAAATATCTTCCATAAAAATTATATTTTGAAAAATCATCACTTCCATCCCATTTTGTTAAATTGGATGGTGTGAGATCAGCAGAACCTCCGACTAAATTGGGTATTTCTGATATTATATCGTTTAAAGCATTGTTAAAATGTTTTCGTGTAGCCAATTTTTTGTTTTCTTTCTTATAATTGAATTTAATATTTATAGGTTCTTTTTTAACAGTTTCATTAACATTTCCCCAATGCGCAGCATTATCCAGATTTCTTGTTCTTATTACATCAAAATGATTTCTAGTTTCTTCTAATATCTCAAATGGTTTTATTCCCCATTTTCTATGCATTTCTTCTAAATCTTCTTTTTTGAGTGGTGATCCATGTAATTTTTCACTTCCTTCTATAGCAGAACCATATCCTATCGTAGTTTTTAGAATTATTAGCTTTGGTAATTTTGTCTGTTTAAGTAAAGCTTGTTTGATACCTTCAAGATCATTATTCCCATCTTCTACCACCAATACTTCAAATCCCATTGCTTTAAATTTATTTTCTACATTTTCTGATACAGATAAATCTGTGCTACCATCAATTGTAATTCCATTGTAATCATAAATAAATGTTAAATTATTTAAAGCATAATGGCCAGCAATAGAAAATGCTTCATTTGATATTCCTTCTTCAAAACACCCATCACCCAATACACAATACACTTTATTATCTAACCCGGATTGGTGTTGGGCCATCATTTTTAAAGCAATTGCAAATCCTACAGCATTTGCCACTCCCTGTCCTAATGGACCTGTTGTAACTTCTACTCCAGGTGTTGATATTTCTGGATGACCGGGTGTTTTACTTCCAAACTGTCTAAAATTCAATAAATCTTCAAAGGTAATATCAAATCCTAATAAATGATAACATACATACTGTAAAGCACATGCGTGTCCATTAGATAAAATAAATATATCTCTGTTAACCCAGTTGGGATTTTTTGGATCATATTGAAAAATATCTGTAAAAAGCACATATGCAAAAGGCGCTAACCCCATGGGTGCACCAGGATGCCCACTCTGAGCTCTATCTACAGTATCTGCACAAAGTAATCTTATGTTGTTTATAATGTTATGCATAATAAAACATAAACAAAATCTTTTATAGTCATCTTGCTACAAAACAGATCAAAAACACCCTGAAAAAATGTTTTAAATTATTTATTCGTAATAACATACTGATATGGTATTACAAATAAATAATTTTACATTAGAAGAAGAGAAAAGTGTAATAAATTATTACGAAAAAATAATTTAAAACCCCTAACAAAATTATTTTATAACTTTTCTTCGTATTTAAATTATTTTATAAAATTATTATAAATTTTGCATAATCAATTTTTATTTTTTTATCCTTCAAATGCATAAATCAATTTATTTCCCTTTGTATATAATTTTGTCTTACCTACCTTACTTATCTTTTTCTGCTTCTTTGTCAATTCCTGTCTCTTTCTTCTATTCATTCTTGGTTTTAATTCCTTTGGTATATTATCTGCATCCTTATATTTTTCCAACAATTGTTGATACTTCTTCTCTCTTATGATTGTTAAGATAACAGCAACATTTCTTCTTCCATTTCTCAATTCATTAGGTTTAAGAATAGCACTTTGTTTCTTTTGTCTTATCTGTAACATTTCAGACTTTGCATCCACCAAATTTTTCTCCAATTCTTCAATAGAATTATTACGTAGATCTTTTGCTAATAATTTCATTATGGGCTAAAAAAATAATATTTTTTTAAAAAATTATCGTAAAGAATAAAATATTATTTCAAAAAAAGTATTATAAAATAAAAGTAGGATAACAAATATTTATTGGATATTTTAATAAATAAAATTTTTATTCTTTTTTAACTCGATTTTTAAAATAATTTATTTTATTCTTCGAAATTCAATAGATAAACAGAATATTTTAAATAAAAATATATATTCTATAATTATAATATTCAATCTATTATGTTTATGAAAACAATAAAATTCAATAATTTTAAAAAAGAAAGAAATATTATAGAAATGAAATTCCCTTGATCCAAGAAAGAAAATAATAAAGAATATAAAATATCTTTATTTAATAAATATTATTATATAACACTTATAATTAAATATTTATTATGTTGTTAAGCTTATGTATTATTATATAACATTTATTAATTAATATTGATTTAGTATTATCCTCATAAATACAATAAAAGATTAAATATAAATATATTTTAATATTAAAATAATACAATGATTATTTTATATTATATCAATGTTTTATATGATTTATATCATTTGATTTAAACCTCAATCAAAATTAAAGTTTATATCTTAAATAAAAATTAATATATATTTTTAATATTTTTAAAAAATATTCATAGAATGATATTATTATACAGAGAAAATACAGTAAATTATATTTTATTATCATTGATTTAAAAAAAGGTATTTGATGTAAATGATTTATACCAAATAATTTAGTATAAGAAATTTTATCTTTAAAATTATATCTTATTTTCAAATATAAAGAATAATCGTGGAATTAATAATTAAAATAATATAGATAAATATATTATTTAGAAAATTAATGATCTCCGAACATAATGATAATAATTTGTTGAAATGTTTTGATTATAATTAAAGTGGCATCGATAATAATGTAATAATAAGAAATAAAAAATAAAGGATCGGAATAAAATAATATTTATCGTAGATTTTGCTATTTTTATAACCATTTAAATTATATTTGTATGATCTTATTATGTATATATCTCTATTATTTTATTTAGGTTATCAAAATCTTACATTTTATTTATATTATACAATATAGAATTTTCATGACTCCTTGGGATTTTAGCCTCTTTCAACAGTATTTTATTGATAAATTTACATATTAAAAACCTTTTCATGAAATCAATCTAAAAAATATTCTAACCATCTGAAGATGAGAGTCCTAAATCATGATTGTTTTAACTGAGTGATTATCTCAAAAGATGTTTTAAATTGTAAAAGAGCTTCTATCTCCTAGTGTATATGATTTTTATTATAAACAGAGAATAATAACAAGATTCTAGTAATATAGGGGAAAGAAACTTTCTCTTCCATCTGGAAACAATAAAAATACAAATAGACAATATTACACCAATGTTATCATCATTTAATAAAATCTTTTAAATTTTATTTTTGTATTAAAAAAGATTTAAAGACATCTCTTTCTAATAATTTTATAATAATTTTATAATAATTTTATAACCAATATCTTATAATAAATATCCTATAACCAATATCCTATAAACTAATATCATATAACAAATATCATATAATAAAAATAAATAAAATAATAATCTAAATTTTTCTCATAAAAATAATATTTTATTTTCTATTTTTTATTTATTTTATTTTTTATCATTAAAAATTCCTTTCTCAATTCTATGATTTCCTTTATATTATTTTTCTCTCTTTCAATTTTATATATTTGTCTTTTGAATTCATTTTCCATATTACTTCCAAACTCATTTACCAACCCATATATTTTTTCTTCCAAAGAATCTATTTCCCTCATCTGCATTTTATACTCCAAATTAAATAATTCACTAGATATACACGTATCTATTACATTCTCACATAATAATTTTCTAATATCTTCTTTTATTTTATCATAGCTATTATTATTCATAAATGTTATAAAATATATACAATTATATTACAAATGAAACATAGTGATATCATAATGTTTCAGCTATAATGATATTATGATTTATAATAATATATATTAAAGAAATATAAGGTTGGTTATTAAAAAACTATATTGTTGGTTGTATTGTATTTTTATTTCTAGGTATAATTATATGAAAGATTTTAAAAGTATGTTATTTAACCAGAATATAATAAAATAGATTTATAACAAATAAAAATATATCTAACATTTAATAACATTTAATTATTTGTATAACCTTAAAAGTTATTATATATATTTATTAAATATATAATTTTATATAAAAATAAAAATACAACCAATTAAAATAAAGATAAAGGATATATGTATTATATGAATTTAAATATAAAAATATTGTATAATTCATATAGAAATAAAAATAACGGCTTGCGGACAACTCGTCTGGATTTTTTACCCATGGAAAAAAATTATAAAACTACAAAAAGCCAAAGAGGCAAAGAAATGATTATTTATAACAATAATCTATACAATGAAGATTCATTAAAAAATGGAAATACAAGATGGAGGTGTAAAAACCGACCATGTAAAGGTGCCATTTTCACAGATAATGATGGTATTATTAATAATCAGGTCGAACATAATATGACACATAATATGTCAGTAGAAATTAACCGAATTTTAACATTAAATACAATTAAAGAAAAGGCAGCTACAAGTAGAGAGCAACCAAAATCGATCATATCAGATGAAATTTTAAACAATGATAGTATAATTCCACGGGAGTTCCCAAAACTTTCATCCATGGTTAAACAAATAGGAAGAGTAAGAAATAAAGTATATGGATTCGAGGAAAGACCAATTGATGATATACCTGAAAGCCTTAAAAAAGATTCTAAAGGCAATTTATTTTTAAGATATGATAGTGGTTACGAAGATGAAAAAAGATTTATAATTTTAATGTCAGAGAATAAAAAACAAAAAATCATAAATCCAAAAATAATACTTATTGATGGAACTTTTAAAATAGCACCATTAAAATATTATCAAATATTAACAATACATTGTTATATTTTTGGTAAAGCAGTTCCTTATATTTATATCATTATGAAAGACAAAAGTGAGTCAAGTTATTATAAAGTTTTTAATAAATGTAAAGAAATTGCAAAATTGGAACCGGAATATATCATAACAGATTTCGAATTGGGATTATTCAATTCAATTAAAAAGACATTTACACAATCAAACTATCATGGTTGTTATTTCCATTTAATACAATCTCTATATAGAAGACTCCAACAGCTAGATTTGGCTTCATTATATAAGAATAATAAAACATTTAATGAAGAAATAAAAAAGTTATTTTTTTTAGCATTTTTAAAGGAAGAACATGTATTGAAAAATTATTTACAAATTAAAAATATATTGGAAAATATATGTAAAATAGAAAAAATAAATGATTTTTTCGAATATTTTGAAGCAACATATGTTGGGAAAATAATTGAAGATAAATACAATGAACCTAAGTATAATATTGGTTTCTGGAATACATTTGAAAGAACCAAAAATAATATTCCAAGAACAATAAACAATGTTGAGGCATGGCATAGGGTCATAAAGGCCAATATGACTGTGATACATCCCAACATTGCATTTTTTATAACAAAGATATTAGAAGAGGAAAATCTTAATAGCTTTTCTTTAGATCAATATTTTGGAGGAAAAATAGATGTTTCTTATTTTCAATTGAAAAAAGATAAAAAAATAAAAATTCTAAATGAAAATTACATTATGCTAACAAATGAAAACTTTTTATCAGGAATGGTGGATACATATGAATGGGATTTCAATAAAAATTAAATTATTAAAAAGTTTATTTTTCCAGACGAGTTGTCCTTTACCCAAATAAAGATAAAGGATATATGTATTATATGAATTTAAATATAAAAATATTGTATAATTCATATAGAAATAAAAATAACATCTAATTAAATATTTATATTTTAAATTAAAAATATACCCTTCATGTTTTTCTTTATATTGTTATTTTATGCAAAATCCTTCCGCCCGGTATATAGATTGCAAGATAATCAGAGTTTATTTTCTCCTGCTGTAGACGATAATGGTAGGAATATGCGCTGGAATTTTCATAATGATTATTTTATTGTTACATACTCTGATAGATTGACATATACAAGATTAGGACATTGTTTTTCTCCTAGTAATGCAGGTATGGTTAGTAAAGAAGCTATTACTAGTGATGATTTTAGAATGGATGTTACTTTTGCATTAAATAAAGATAGTAAAATGAGAGATGGGTTTGCAATATGGATTACAAAGGATAAAACGTATAAAAATGGAGAGTGTTTTGGAAGGGATGGTAAATTTACTGGTGTGTTGATAGCCATAGTTACAAAAAGTAAGGTTCGTAAAGCGCCGTATATTGGTGTGGCGTGTGGTACGGATCTTAAATATGATGAATATCAGGAAGGTATGAATATTTTTAAAAGTCCTGTAGCGCTTTCAGAAAGTATTTTTAATAAAAAAAATAAAATGAGAATAGAAAATATTAATGGGGAAATGGTTGTTAGTTTGGAAGAGAAGAAAAAATTTACTGAAATTTTTAAAATTGGTAATTCGGGATTGGGAAAAGATTTTTACGTTGGAATATCATCGTCTAATAAAGCAGGAAATTCGGATTTTAATCTTTTTGGAGTAAGATTTTATAATATTGAAAAACAACCGATAATAAAACCAGTAGAAGAAAAAGCAGAAAGAAAGGGTGTGTCGTGGTTATTGTGGATAGTTTTTATTTTAGCGTTAGTAGGTATAGGATATTTGGTTATACCAAAACAATTGAGAAAATAAAATATGTTACGTTAATTATCTTTTCTCTCTTTAATAGGTAATGGTCTATTGCGTTTGTAAATGATATAATATTTTTTATTTTCCTATCCGAAGAAGGAAACCCCTTTCACTGATTTATTATTATGATTTTATAAATTAAATATATTATTTAGATGTAATATTCAATAATTATTTAATCTTAAATAATTATTTATCTCTCAGATATAAATATCTAAGATTAAATTTTTTATAATTATTTTTTTGTTTTCTACCAGAATAAAAATAACACTATTTATCCATTTGTTATTAAGATATATTTTTATATTCAATTATAACGCTATAAAATATATTATTTATTTTATATTCAATTATTTATAAGAAAATCATATCATTTTAATTTTATTGTAATTAAACGTATTTTATTAACTATGTATATTAGAAGATAAAGAATTAATTTTATTTAAAGGTATATTTTATTTATATAATGAATATTTATATATTGATCGATAAAATATATCTCTTATTTGTTAAACAATATTTTATTGTCAACTATTCTCCTTATTTCCATTTTCTAACAAGAATTTCTGTTCTCATCCCGGTATGTCTCTTTAAAAGATATACATCTGTATTACACTTATACATCTTTATTGTCATATTATTTTATTATATTTTACATTTTTTGAAATATTTATTTACAGAGAGTTTAATTGGTTTTATAAAATTATTTAAAATCTTATTTTATTTTTTTATATTTACAATATTGTGTTATCTTAATTATTTCAATTTAAAATAAATTATTCTCCTTTAATAAAAATATTATATTTTATAAATAAGACATTTTATTGGTTATTTTTCTATTTTCTATTTTTGACAGTAACATTATAAAAAAGAAAATAATAATAGGAGTAATGAATATTTTTATTATTTTTAATTATATTTTCTTTGTTGTATGTTATAATAATGATGATATTGGTGAAAAAACACTTACTCCAGAAGAAGTAGAGAATATACGTAGGGAAATGAAAGACCATCCAGAAAAATTAGAATAAACAAAATATATTTTAAGATAAATAAATTATTGTTTATAACTTATTTTAAATTAATCTATGGATTGTTTATGGATTATTCCGTTTTTATAATGATATGATTATTTTAACATAAGAAAATTTATTTAAGATTCATTTTTATTACTTCTTCCAATTATATTTTTATTTTCTAACCTTACATATAATGAAACTTTTATTTATAGAAATTTTCAATCAGTCATAACTTATGATTTGTTATATTTGATGAATATTATAATGAATATATTAATGATATCTTAAATTATGTTATCAAATATTATAATTCTAAGTATTATACACATTACTAATTCTTTTTCATATAATTTCTTAATTTTTTTAACATAATCTTACAAATAAACTATATATAATATAAACTTTCACTGGTTCGAATCAAATATTTTATTAATCTAACAATAAACTGAATATAAGCACGTAATAATATATTATTTGAAATATAATATATAATTATAATTGATATATATTTTTCCTGTCCAAAATCTACATCAAAGGTTCTTATAAATATTTATATAAAACTTTATATATAACTTACAATATTATAAAATGTTTGTTTAAAAGAATAAAATATATATATATCAATTATGTTTAAAATATATATTTTATATAATTACAGTTACTAAACAGATTATAAGATTTAAAATTTATATATTTTTGATAAAAAAATATAACTTATACAAATTTTAATAAAAAATATTTCTTAACTATTATTTTTATTTCCTTTCTGTTACTATCCTGATATTTGTTATTATATCTTCATAATTTCGGCTTCATATTTTTTCTGAAGTGTTTTTGATAACTTTAAAACACTATTAAAGTATTTAGCAACTAAAATACGACTTTCATCATATAAAATAGTAGATAAACTTTTAAAATGGTTTATATAAATAAACGATATTGTTATATTATTGTAATAATGTAATATTATATTTTTTATTCTTAATAAATAATGTGTATATTCACTATCCATATCTGTTATATTTAATTGAAATATATTACATTCGTATTTTGTAGTAATAAAACATATTATTAGATTACATACAATTTCATCTAATATACGATATTCTACATAAGTGTAATCACGCCAAGTAATACAACAAAAATCCTCCATAAGTCTTTTTATAGCATATATGGTATGGTATGCTTTTTTTCCAGCTATATTTTTTAATAGTGTTTTAGGTGGATTGAATTTATTTAAATGGCTAATTAGCTTTTCTCGGCAAAGACGATGAAATTTTTCATTGCGTTTAAATCGCCATAAAAAAGGATTTACGAAATCGCATGGGGATTTTGTTGAGAGTAAATAATGTAAGACTTTCTTGTCTGATAAATTTCTATCAAATAATGTTTTTACCAATTTTGTGATATCTTTTGGATTGGTTTGAGGTAATGAGGAATATGATTCTTGATAAGTACAAGAAACTAAAAAGATAAAATATAAATTCGATATGAAATACATGGATACACCATAAACATATCTTTTATGTTATATTCATATTATCCTAAAATAGAAAATGACAACACAAATATTTTATTTGCCTTAATAACACTTTAATTCGGGTTAAAATTCTCAGAGTAGTTGCAATCACTATGATGTAAAACAATTAGTTCTTTAAAACACAAATAACTTGTATTAATTAACTTAACCATCTATATATAGGGGTTTTCAATCAAATTCGTACGATGTCAAAACAATCAAAAATACTTTAAAAGGAATGGAACTTTTTTCAACCAATTTCGTACGGTTTGAAAATCATAAATTATATTAAAAGAAATGTAGTTTATAAGATAGTATATATGTAAAAAAACACGTTAATAGAATAAATAATTTATTCAAGTATAATTTCATTGTTCCTACACCTTAGTAAATATCTCAACATTTTCCTAAAAAATCCCGCTAGATCATTAGGTGTTATACAATTAAAACTCTCATCAATATGATTAAAAAGTTCATCTCGTGTGTTTATCACCATTCTTCCAATAATGTTCTTGCATTTATTAAAACAATTCTCTATTATATTTAAAAATGGAGAATATGGTGGAAGATACAAAATCGAAAGATTAAGTTCTGAGATTAAATCGATAACACCACTATAATGATGTATTCTGGCGTTGTCAAGAACATATATTGGATTATTAATTCCTTTAGTAACAGTAATAGTATGCAAATCCCTTAAAAATTCTTTAAAATCAATACCATTTACATTATTAATATTATTTTTATAATGTATTACCGTATTCTTATTTACAGCCGCTATAAAATTGTAACTTTTTGATCTTACACCTCCAACCTCTACATATGCAGATTGGCCAATAATTGCTCTGCCACGTTTAACTCTAGTTGCGAGAGAAAATCCTACCTCATCTATAAATACGAATGATTCTGATGAATTTTCATACGATAACCGTGTGGATTTTTCTTCGTATTCTCTACGTTTTTCAATTGTTGTGGCAGTGTTTCGATTCACTGGAACAATGGTTAATGATTTTAACGAGAAATGTAAGTTTTTTAGGTTTCGGAAAATCGTAGATGTTGAAACTGATATTAAAAACCTTTCATTCACCTTCTCTGTTATTTTTTTAAGAGTGATTATTGGGTTGCCATCAACAAGCTCAGATATAAATGTCCTTTCGACATCACCAAGTTTAGACCTTTTATCCCGCCTCTTTTTTCAACCGATAAAACACTTTTATTATTAAACTTTTGAATAATAGATTGGGCAGTAAATTTAGCCAATCCCAGTTTCTCACCTATTTTGTTATAAGACATACCTTTATTGTGTAAAAAAAGGATTTGTTCTCTTGTCTCAACTTCAATTTTTTTGTATTTTTTTTCATTCATTAAGGCCGTACGAATTTGATCGAAAAACCGTGCGAAATTGATTGAAAAAAGTTCCATTCTTTTTAAAGTATTTTTGATTGTTTTGACACCGTACGAATTTGATTGAAAAATCGTACGAATTTGATCGAAAAACCCTATATATTAATATCATAATAGTTATACTTTATATTGTTATATATTCGTGTATAATGTACATTATTATGTTCCATCTCATATTAGTCAGATTATAAATTCTTTTTGAGATTGTATTACTCAAACACACTTCAATAACGAGACAATAATTTTACCAATCTAATCCCTATATTAATTTAACATTAAAAGTATCATACAAGACATATAATTACCAATTTATCACTCAATAAATTTTTTCTTCATCCATTTTTATTTGTTTTCTCTTATAAATTTTCCACGTCAAGAATTCAAACATATCAACTTTAGGATTTTATAAAACATTATAACCACCAAACACATTATATTATTAACCAATAAATATATCATATAACATGTATTGTTATATATCTTATCAATTATAATTAAATTTTTAAGAAAATATTTGAAAATAAAATTTTATTTATATATCATATAACAAGTATGATATAATTATGATATAACACTTATGATATTAAAGGTTATCACTAATACCTATAGATGAATAACCAATATAATCATATATATAATTATATAATGTTTCATAATCTAAGATAATCTATTGACATATAATAATATATATAATTATATAATGTTTCATAATATAAATATCCATAAGCAATAAAATATACATTCTAAGATAATATAATTGAATATAATAATATATATTATTTTATAAATATTATTATTAATAATCAATTAAAGTATAATAATAATATATCTTACCTATAATCTAATATCAACTATTTTACATATAATATAATAATATATTATACTTATAAGAATATATTTTCTATATAAAGAAACAAGTAATATATTATTTTAATATATACCAATTATATATTTTAAAATAATATATTTAACTATAAATATTAACTATTACAATATTCTATGCTATTATATTTTTATTTTATCTTACTTATGATATTATCAAATATAGTAAAAACAGAAAAAGTACAAAATATAAAGAATAAAGATGACAAAAATAAGAATAATAAAGATGATAATAAAGATGATAAGATTGTAAAAAATAATGATAATAAAAACAAGAACGTAAATAATAAAGATGATAAGAATAAGAATGTGAATAAGGATAATAAGAATAAAAACAAGAAACCAAATAACGTAACTAATAATAAGAATAAAGATAAGAAAAACAATAAAAATAATAAGAATAAGAATTACTGTGATGAAACTAAGAATATGAATGCTAAAAAAGAAAAGAAAACTAAAGATATTAATTGTAAAGAAGATAAAGGTTTAAAAATGAATAGAAGTTTATTGAATGACGATAAGAATTGTAATAAGCCTTTGAAAGATAAAAAGAAGGTAAAAAAATGTCCTATGCGCGATAAAAAAATTAATCCAGAAGAAGAGAAGCTTTTAAAAGTATAAAATCTTAAATAAATTTTAATGTTCGAATAATTATTTTTATCATATATTTATTTTAGGTAATAAAAACATTATAAAATATTTTTTTACTTTTAAAATATTTATACAACATTAAAATTTATCTATAAAATATTTATACACATTAAAATTTATTTGTTTTATCTTTTTTAAATTTTCTTGTTTCACTTTCTTTACATATTTTTTCTCATAAAAAATTATCCCCCCTTCATGATAATAAAACGTATTATTCATTACAATAAAAAACCTCTATTAACTATAGATTCCACGAATTATAGTTTTACTACTACATATCTACGTACACAGAGTGCTCCACCACAATCATCACTCTTAGATATACCTACTTCAGTAAATAAAGGTGTTGAATTAAAAACAAGTGAAGGTAAATCATTAAAAGAATTGATGGATGCATATGTGGATTCTTCAGATAGTGATGACAGTCAGGAAATACATTATACAGAAAGTAAAGCAGTGAAGATAGAAAAGGTCGTTGAGAGAGAAGAAATCAAAGTTGAAATAAACAGTGAGATAAAAAATATAATAAAAGAGGAAATTAAGGGAGAGATATTGGAAGAAATAAGAGATGATATGTTAAAAGAAGAAAGAAAAGAGGCAGTGATACTTGATGATACACAATCAATGGTGGAAGAATCTACACATCAAGTTATGGTAAATATTCCTGGTAAACCATACGTTTATACGTTAGAACAAATATTTGGTGTAAAGGAAAGAGAGAAGATTGAAATAAAAATAGAAAATAAAATATTTTCTGATAATAAGAATAGGATGGTAAAAAAGAGATATGATAGAAAAGATGAAGTCGTAAGAACATTTAGATTGGAATTAAATAGAATAGCTATTTCAAATGCAAAAGAAACATTGGATAGAATAAAAAGACTGAGAATCGCGGAAGAAGCAGATATGATAACAATGGCAAATATTCTTTATGAAAAAGCTATTTCAGAAAAAACATTTGCAAAATTATATGCGTTCGTGATAAAGGAATTATCAAAAACATTTAAAACCGAAAAAGAAATACGAACCAATCCACCTAAAACAATATTTTTTACAACACTGATAAAATTATGTCAGACAACTGTGGCCAGTAAAGAGAAATGGAGTGATATGACCAGTATTTCAGAATCTAATCTTTCATACCAAGAAAAAATGGAAGAACAAAATTTAATAGAAGAACAATTTACTGAAAAATCTAAGAGAAGAGAAAGATACCTTGGAACAATACGTTTAATAACTCTTATGTATACATATACCATTATAAGCTACAAAGCTATTAGTATGTGTATAAACAGTCTTCTAACCAATCCAGATGAAGAAAGTGTGGAAACATTATGTTTCCTCTTAGAAAATTCAGTAGAAAAATTAGTTAACTGCGATAAAAAAGACGTTGTTATAAAAATTATCAACCAATTAAAGAATATGGTAGAAAATATGGATAACAGAATAAAATTTATGGTTTTTGACACGATAGACAAAGTTAAAACATTTATCACACCAAAAACCAATAAAGAAAAAACTACTTCCAAGAAAAATGCATTTTCAGGACTTAAGATAGAATCAGAAAATGAAATAACCATGGAAGATATTAAAAGAGTAGGAAATATCACCGATGAAGTACATTTAATGAATTTAGATGAAATGGATCGCCTGGTAGAAGAAATAAAAGAAAAAGAACAAAAGAAAGAAATCAACAAAAAAATATTCCTAGAAGCCTACATCCAAGTACTCCTAGAAAATTTCACCCATTTTTACAAACACCTACAATTTATATTAATACTACTTAACAATTATACTCAACCATCTGAACTTTCCAATATCATAGCCAACATAAAAAACAGACTTCCTGATATTGTATTAGATTCTCCATTTGCTGAAAAACATTTTCATATTCTATTATTTATGCTTAAAGCCAAAGGATTTATAAAAACATCACCAATACCAATACAAAAGAAATATATAGATTTAGATAAAATAAAAGAAATAACAGAAAATGGAATAAAAGAGATAGAAGAAGAATATATAACATTAAAATAAATTCATTAAATTTACTTTCTAAGTTTTATTGTTATATTTATTTTATTTTCTATTTAAATTTCTAGGTTCTGTTGTTATATTTTTTATATCTTTTTAAGAATATATAATATATATTATTATAAAAGCTTAATACGGTATCATCAAGGTTATAAAAAATTAAAATATTTAATAATAATAAATATTTTAAGATTAAGATTATTTGTGTTGTATCATAAAGATAATACAATTTTAATATTTAATAATAATTATAATAATATTTCATAGGGTTAACAATAAAATGAATAAATATTCTTTATCTGATAATATATATTGTTATATATTATTATAATAATAATATTATTATTATGTTGAATAAATTACATTCTTTCTATAAATTTATCTAAAAAATTATTTAATTCATTTTCTTTTGAAAGTTCATCTGCTAAATTTACATTATTTTTATTATTTATATTTTCATCCATGGGTATTAGGAAATAAAAATAAAAATATTATTATTATGATAATATAGTTTAATAATAGTATAGTAGTGATTAAGATTAAAATCATATTATAATTATAATATCATTATCATTATATAATTTAAATATAATGCTAAATAAATATTAGTAATTGTAAATTTTATTTACTTAAAAATATTTAGATCTTCTTCTACACGGATTATAGATATCATCTTTTTCTTTCTTTGTTTTACCTTCATTTTTCTTTGCATTTAAAATATTTGTTTTTCTATTCTTTTGGTGTATTGTAGCCCATACATCCTCTTCTTCATTTCCATCCAATTTATCTATTTCATCCTGTATTTCTTCTGCTTCTTTAAATTTCCTATTTTCTACCAATTTATCTCTTTTTGCTATCAATTCTATTTTTCTTTTTACTCTGCTTTTCGTATTGGGTACAAATTTTTCTTTTTCTACGTGATATTCTGTTATTTCTGCATCTGTAAGTGGTCTGGTAAAAAATGCTATGGTATTTTTATATTTTTTAAATTGTATTTCTTTTTCAATTTCTAACGTACTGAAAAAATCTTGGAATTCTTTTATTTCATCTTCTTCTGGTAATGCATTACTAACATTTTTTATTTCTACACTTTCATATTCCTTGTTTTTTATCTTTATTTTTAAATGTCTATTAGTTTTTATATTCTTATGTTTATATCTTATAGAATATGTCTCTCCTCTATTTATATCTGTAATTAATCCTATTACATATTTATTTATACAATTAATTCTAATAAATTGGCCTATGAATCTTTCAAAATCACCTCTATAAATATTATTTACCAACACATCTCTATTTACTACCATCTTTTTTATTTCTTCTTCTGTGAATTCTATTATATCTATCTGTTTTATTTCTTCTATGTTTGTATTTATACCATTTGTATCTATATTTTTTAATTTTTCTTCATATTCTTGTTCTTCCTTTAGTTTGATTATTTTATTGTATCTTTCATATAATATTTCCTCTCTTTCATATTCAGGAAGTGTTAATAAATAGTTTTTATCGTCAGAGTCATAATAGAGATCATCGTCTATGGGAGTTTTGTGCATTAGCCCCCTATAAGAGTTTTTAATAAAAACAAAAAATAAAACAATGAAACAAATATAAATCAAAGTGATGTGGTAATAATTATAAATATGATTGTGGTAATAGAGATATTAATGTTTTAATGAATATTTTATGTATTATAGATATTGGTGTGATTATAAATATAAATATTAGTATAAATATTAATATGGATTATTCAGGAATATATAAAATAATAATATAGACCTTTGAAGCATAATTAAAATTTTATTCTATTGTATTTTAAAATAACTATGTATTATTAAACCTACCTGACTCAATTGGTATATGGTAATAACCAAATCTTAGATTTGACAGGTTAAAATTATTCACTCGAAAAAAATATTTAAAATAAAAAAAATAAAAAAAGTGTATTGAACGGTTGAAGATTTAATAAGTGATTTGATTATATATTGTATAATAATCCATTACCAGATTAAAATAATGATTATTTGATGTAGTTACAACTGTTCTATTGTTTAGTGATTTGATCAATATTATGTCAAAGGGATACAAATCCCATTAGGACCGTTAGAATGATATTTCATCGCAACAAAATTCTAACGATTATGAGCATAAGATGGAGTTGGATTGATGTATAGAATAACAAAACTAGTTAATATAGATGGTAAAAGGCTGGGACGGGAGCAAAGAAATATATTATTAGGAAAGATTGAAGAATAAAAAAAAATCTTTCTATTTTCTGAGAATATAAAAACCTCGAAAAATTACTTTAATCTAATTTAAATAGAGATAAAAATTCATAAAGAAAATTTTTTATGTTTTTGTATTTATTGGCTTCTCTTGATTTTGAATGATCTTTTAAGTGTTTTCCATTCGTTTTCAATTCCTCGAATATTTATTTCAGGATTATTGAAATTAACAAATAATCTTTTGTGTTTAATGTTAAATATTTATGTACTAAATCTTTTAAACAATCATATTCTTTTATAATCTGTAATTATAGTTGTCTTTGATCTTACATTCTTACATATGATTTTTAGTATTTCTCGAAATTCCTTTTCTTGTTATTGCAAAGAATACATCATTATTTTCTCTATATATGCCTCCTACAACTCAATTTATTTTATAATTCTATCTTTATTATATCTCCTCTGCGTAACAAAGGATCGTTTATCTCAATTATATGATATTTATTATCAATTGGTTTGAGGCGATTAAAGCGATTTGTCAATATATACTTCTTCTTTCCTTAATTATCTTTTTATTCAAGCCAGTTTGTTTGATTGTTTTTTTAATTTATTTTTTTTAAAAATTTATAAATTATTTCTAAATTTTACTCAGAGATATATGTAACTCATAAAAAGATCATTTTAAACAAATATCGTTTCTTAACACATATCTCTTCTTACAATAAAAATATAACAATTCAAATGTATTGTAAACATAAATATTTAATAAATTTTATGTTTATAACATTTTTTAATACCTTCTTCTCTTAAACACGTAATAAAAGATAATATATTTTAAAGTGTCTTTGTTTTCAATTATTATTTCTTTCGTAAAGCTTTTAATAATATATTTTTTGTTTCCATCCCAGTAGCCTTTTTACCATAATCTTTTTAAATAAATAATACATTTGATAATAAGTATTTATCTAACATACATTAATTTGTTAAATACATTAAAAATCTATATTACATCCTAATCTTCATAAACTTCTATCTCTTTATTATTATTTTCATTCTTAATTCAAGAGGGTTCCATTTCTATAATATAATTATAACATAATATTAATAACAATATCAATAACACAGAATAATATCAATATTAATATCAATCATATATCAATAACATAATATAATAGTATTAATATCAATCATACATCTATAGTATATTATAATATCACTTAATAATTAAAATTCATTTATTACCCTTATAATGGTTAATCCTATCTTAGAATATTTCTATAAGAAATATATATCACCATATTTTATTATAGATAATATAAACATACAGTTATGGGAAGGTTCTATACATTTAACCAATCTACAATCCATACCTATAAATACATACAAACATAGAATTAATATAAAAATAGAAGATATAAAAATATATATACCATGGAAGAATATAGAATATGAAAAAATATATATTATAGCTAAAGGAATAACTATTGATATAAATAAACATAATAATAATGATTATGAAGATATTAATAATGATATAGAGAATAGTATTAATAGTTATAAGGATATAAATGTAGATGATAATAATATTACTACTAACAATACTACTAATAACAATAATAATACTACTACCAACAACAATGATAATAATATTATAAGATTAATATCTAAGACTATTAAAGAAATAATAAATAAATATAATATAAATATATCTGATATCATTGTTAATTATTGTAATACGATTAGAATAAGATTAGAAGATATAAACAATTATAATTGTCATGAAGTTAATAATGATGATATTACTATTATTAATAATAATAATGATATAAATATTAATATAAGTATAGAAATGAAAGATAAAGGAAGATATAAATATATTCTATTACCTACTACATTAAGAATAAAGGATAGAGAGTATATAATAATAGAAACAGAAGAGATAGGAATAATGATAGATAATGTAAAGATAAAAAGGATAATAAAATTAATAAATGAATATACTCATGATAATAATAATGATAATAAAAGTAGTGATAATAACATCACAAATAATAATATCAATATTAATGATAAAATATTATTGGATATAAAATTATTATCATTTACATTACTAAAAGAATATGATATAGAATATAGGTTAGATATTACCAATGGTATTATAAGTATAAATAATATATTAGAGTTAAACATAGAATCTTTTATACTGAAAGATAATAAAAATATAAAGATTATAGATATTAGATCATTATATATCAATTATGATAGAGAGTACAATAGAGGATATATTGATAATACTGATAATAGGTTATATGGTAATAATAATACTGATGGTAGATTATATGGTAATGATGCTACAACTGATAATACTGATGGTAATAATAATATTACAATAGATAATACAACATCTAATATAAATAATACTACAACTAATATAAATACTGATCATAGAGATATAGATAGTTGGCTGAAGATATTAAAACATTATTATAATGTTATTACTGCTGGTATTTATAGTTTAGAAATTCCCTTATATGGTATGTCTTTTTCAACTTTGTTTGTTTGTTTAAGAAAAAAAGATATTAAAAAAATAAATAGATATTTATGCTTATGCTTAGAAGAGTGTAATATTTTTATGAGACATGGAAAGTATAATAGAAGGATAATTAATAATAGTAATGATAAGAATATTATAGAGGATGTAGATAACAATAATATGGATGATAATATAGATAATAAGAGTATAAGTAATAATAATGATACTGACAATATGAATAATAATATGAGTAGTAATAATAATGATACTACTGACATAACCAATAACAATCATACTACTATTACCACTAACAATCATAGATATTATAGTACCATAGAATATATTAAAATAAGATATAAAAATAATATTATGTTAATAAATGATATAGAAATGATCAAGGATAATAAGGATATTAGAATAAGAATAAATGATTATAAATATAATCTAAAGATAGATAATATACAATCATTATATAAATCATCCGGGAAGAATATAAATATAAAAATTATAGAAAATAATTTATTATGTAAAATCAATGAGATAAAGTTGTGTAATAGGAATAAAATACTTAAAAGTAAATATTATATAAAATATAATCTCAATACAGTAAATGATAATATGAATAATAATATAAATACTATTAATACTGATAATATGAATGGTAGAATATATAGTAAATACAAAGATAAATATTATAAAGGACAATATAAGGATTTTAAATATAAGATTAATTTTATTATAAAAAATAATAAAATAGATATTAAAAGTAAGAATATAAATGTGTACGAATTAAGTATATTAGAAAATAATAATAATGATAATCAAAATATTATGAATGATATAAAGAATATAATCAAAATAGAAAGAATAGGAATAATTAAGGATGAACAATTATTTTATACAATAGAATCTTTATTAAACTTTTTTAGAGAAATAAAATGGTTACCTATAGATCGTGATAAGGATGAGAATATTATAGAAAATAATAATAATGATAATGAGTATAAAGAAAGAGATGATAATAATAAAGAGTATAAATATGGTAATGATATTAATAATAAAGATAAGAGTATTATAAAAAATAATACCAATATAAATAATAATGATAATATATATACTAATATAAATAATAACGATAATATATATACTAACATAAATAATAAAGGTAACATATCTATTCCTATTAGCAACTTTGTAATAGAAGTAAATAATTTTAATGTCATATATAACAGTATTATAATATTGAATATATCTGGTAATATGTTTTTAAAGAATACTAAGAATATAGATATTAAAGTGAATGGTAATATTAATGATATAGAAATAAAAATAGATATTAATAAGAAGAATAGAATATTAAATGGTAATATAGACGTAGATGGTAGAATAAGAGATAAATTAGAATATAATAGTATTATAATATTTATATTATATCTTCTAGATATTATAAATTTAATAATAAATAAATTATTAGATGAAGATATCATTTATGAGAACAATAAAGATAAAGATAATATATCAATAGATGATAATAATAATAGTATATCAATAAATAATAACATAGAAGATAACGATATATCATTAGATGATAATAACAATAGTATATCATTAGAGAATAACATAGAAGATAATAATAAAAATATATCATTAGAGAATATAAAAGATTTAGAAATAATATTAAATATTAGCGGTAATGTAATATATTATAATCTACTAGCTTTAGAATGTAAAACGTTATTAACATTATGTAAGTTAAAGAATGTTAGATGTGATTTTAATAAAGAGATGATAGATAATTATAATGGTTATGAATATATGTTAGAAGGAGTAGAAGGTAATATAGATATATTAAATATTAAAATATCTAATATTGCAGAATATAATAATGGTATAGCATATATAATAGGTAAACATAATATATATTTTATGAAAACATTTATAGGTTTTATGTTAACCATAGAAATAGATAATCTAATATGTTCTATACCATTAGAATGTATATTATTGTTAAAGAATGATATAATAAACATAGATCTAAGAATATATGGATGTAATATGAAGACAGATGTATATGTAATAATAAATAATATAGAATACACATTATATAAATGTAATAATAATAAATTAATTAACAATCTAGATAACTATAATAACAATAATATTAAAGATAATAATATTAAAACTGACAATATAGAAGATATTAATGATATAGATAACTATGGTGTTAAGATAAACAATCTTGTAATAAAAAATAATATAATAACATTTGAGAGTAATGATAGATTAATAACTACGGATATTAAGATAAAAATATTAAGTGAGCCTATGACAACTAGTATATTGATTTCTGTAAATAATACTATTATAGTTACAGAGAATATAAATGAAATAATGTTTTATATAAATTATGTAAAAGATGCAATAAATAATTATAATGAATATATTAATTACGCTAGCGATGATATAAAAGGTTTAAATGGTAATGGGTTTAAATTTGGAATAGATAAACAGAATGTATTTGTATTGGAGAATGATTGGTTAGAGGTATTTTTACATAAAGATAATGATTTACCTTTGTTTAAAATAGAATTTACAACATTAAAATTTATAAGTAATCCTGTAAACGGTACTGTGGTAATAAATATATATTATTATGATGCTATGTTATTGGATTATATATTATTTGGTGATAAAGTATGTATAATATTATATACCACTGCTATAGCAGATGATAAAGAATATACATATAAAGATTATGGTTGTAACAGTATTAAAGATATGGAATGTTATAGCAATGATAATAAAAAAGATAATTATAATGATCAGAAGCCGAAATTGGTGTTTAAGGTAGATAATCCTATTAGAATAGTATTAACACAAGAATTGATAAAGGTTATAAGTAATATTAATAAATCTACACGTGATTTTATAATAGAAAATACTACGAATGAATTTATAAGAGTGATAGATGATAGTTTAACAAGAAAATATAAAAATAGTAAAGATTCAGAAGATAAGACTGTAAAAATAGATAATGATAATAACATTATAGTAAATAATAACAAAAAAGATAGTGATGATGAAATTAATAAGAATATTGAGATAGATAATGATACTAAGAAAAAATTACATGATAATTTGGTATTACCACATTCCCAAGCTTTGTTTAATAGAAATATATTTTATAAGAATGAAAGTAATATTAACATAAAAGATAATAATTTTATATTTGATCTTAGATCATCATATTCTTCTGTTATAGATGATTATTCTAAATATCTATTTTTAAATATATCTTTAGATAATTTTAATCGAAAGATAAAGATATATAAAAATATAGTTATAAATAATACATCTAATATAGATATAGAATGTTATATAGGAGACAATGATGTGGATATTAGTAATTATAAAGGTATTTTAAGTGTATCTAAGAAAAATACAGCTTCTGTAGAATTAAATAGATTATATAATAATATGAGGATAAAACCCAGAGGGTATAAACTGAGTATAGATACATTTGATATACATAGAGTAGTAACATTAGCACCGGAAGTAAATTACGAAGCAAAAATAAAAGAAGGTTGTTTTATAGCATTTAGAGATGATAATGATAAATGTAATAGAAATATTTATAACAAAGAATTTATAAGATTAAGCGTAGAATCATTTGTAAAGAATGTAAAAGGATATTTAGTTTATTATATAATAATATATTCAAAAACAGTGTTTAAAAATCATAGTCTATCAAATATAGAAATTGATATTTATGATAAAGGTAAATGTATAGATACTATAAATGTGAGAAAGAATGAAAGTATTGAATATTATAATTTAGATAATGACCATATGTTTTCTGCAGCTAATGATATAGATTTAAATGATAATCAATCAGATAATAATTTTATAAGGAATATTGAGATAAATAATAATTCTATCAAAAATGATGAAATAAAGAATGATAAGATAAATAATAATTTTATAAAAAATGATAAGATAAATAAAATCCATCTATCCATTGTTGATAAAAAAATAGAAAATATATCATATAATTTATTTGATGAATATAAACTATCTTTGAAAAATATAAAGATTAATAACAGTATAATATCAAATATAAATATAAATCAATTGGTGTATATTATTTATAAAGAATTTATTTTTATAAACAATCTAAAAGAGAGTATATACATAGATAGAATATTATTACCTGGTATAACAGAATGTAGTTTAGAATATTATTGTAATGCTATAAAAATAGAAGGATATGAAGAATCAAAAGAAATAATATTTTCTATGTCACAAACACAGGTAATAAAAGTGAAAAGAAAAAAGAGTTATAAAAATAAACATAAAGAAATTGAGAATCGGGATAAAAGTAATAATGATAATATTATAAATGATTACGAGAAAAATAACAATTTAAAAAATACTGGTAATTTATCATTTTTGAATATTTTAGTAGATATAAAAAAGATAAAAAATACTTTTGTAGTTAAAATAGAATATGCTAATTTTTTAATAAATAATACTAAGTATAAGCTGGGAATAAAAGTAGATGATTGTACATTAGTATTTGGAGTTAACGAGAGAAAGGAATTGAGTATAGGTAAGAATGAAGGATTCTATGTTCTTTATGAAGAAAATAAGGATAAAAATAACAATGAATGTTTGAATGGTGATGAAGATAGGATTATTGAAGATAATACAGAAAATTATTATGAGAATAACAGTCAGATATCAGAAATAGAGGGTCAGGTATCAAATATGACGGGAATAGATATTAATTCTACTAAAAGATACAATAAGTTTTTCATTCCCACTAAAACAATAGGTAAGAAATATTTTTATTTGATAATCAAGGATAAAAGACATTTATTTTCTGTCAATATAATTATAAGATCTAAACAACGTACTTTTACCATTGTAGAAGAAAGTAAATGGCCTATTCTTATTAAAAATATGATGGATAATGAAATAAGGTTTAATCAACATAATGTTAAAAATAAGCATATCGTAGCACCATTATCATCGTATTATTATACTTTTGATATTCTAGATGATAATTTATTCTTAGATTTTAGTATAGGAAATAAGAAAATAAAACATAAAGCTAATGGGGTTAAGAAGGATGGTAGCGTGAAAATAAGTAGTGTTATAATTAATAATAGAGAAATAATAGAGGTAATGGATAGTAAGACAGAGATAGAGAATAAAAGAGATAATATATTATTTTTAGGAGAAATTATAATAAGAAGATTGAGTATATCTCTTATCGATAAAGAAAAAAATAATGATACTGAATTTTTAGCAGCTCATTTTAAAATGGTAAAATTAATGTGTATAAAAAAAGAGATTGAAAATGAAGATAGTTTTGAGGTAAAATTATCTGTAGTTGGTATGCAAATAGATAATCAAGAATATGCATCTAATTTCCCTATAATTCTACATCCAGTGAATCCGTATCTTTATGTAAATGCTAAGAAAAACAGAGATTTACATTTTTTACAATGTAATTTTGAGATTAATTCATTTAAACCTCTAAAGATAAAATATTTTGTATTTCTTGTCCAAGAATTTACATTGATGATTGAAGAAGATATTGCTAAGAGAATATTAATATTTTTTAATTTAGATGAAATAGAACAACAGATAGATATTTACACGTATTTACAACAAATGGATATGGAATATAATAATATTTTTATAAATATAAAAACCTTTCATATATTCCCTGTAAAATTAAGATTTAGTTTTATTAAGAGTGAAAAGAAAGGACTGGTGAGCAATGTATTATCTCTTATTCTTAAAAATATTTCAAATTTAAATTTAAGATTTAATACCATAATTCTTATAGACGTAGACGTAGATATGAAATCTTTACAAAATATTATTTTTACAGAATATAAATCCCAATTACTTATTCAAATGATAAATATTATAGCATCATTAGATTTCCTAGGAAATATAGGTAATCTTATTGATAGTTTCAGTTTAGGAATCCATGATTTTTTCTATGAACCATATTTAGGATTTGTTAGTAATGATCCACAAAAGATAACCACAGGAATATTAAAAGGATCCAAATCATTTATAAAAAATACAGTAGCTGGTGTAAATAATACGATGTTAAAAATGTTTAAGAGTATAGGTTCTGTTATACAGTTAGCAACATTTGAAAAAACAGAACAAAGAATATGCATACCATACCATAATGATAAATATTTATTAATAAATATAGAAAGTGATACATATAATCCTATAAGTGATATAGTTGATGGATTAACAGGATTAATAAAAAAACCAGTAGATGGAGCAAAGAAAGGAGTTAAAGGATTTTTCAAAGGAATAGGAAAAGGAATAGCAGGAGTAATCGCTAAACCGATAGTAGGAATAGTAGGATTTTCAACAAAAATAACAGAAGCAGTAAAAGATGTGGTAGAAGAGAAAATAGAACGAGTAGAATATCCAAGAGGTATAACATGTATTAAAATCGAAGGCAAAATAGTAACAATCAAAAACGATAATAATGAATATGGTCTATACGATGGATATGACGGATATGATGATAGGAGATACAATAACGAGCACAAGGAATATAACACTAATAACAATAGCAATAGTATTACCAATATTACACCTAATAACAATAGTACTACCTATATTACTTCTAATAATAGTACTACTAACAGCATTATTAATAAGAATAATAATATAAAAGAATATAAATTATCAGATACTAAACCACCACCATCCCCTCTATCATTATATTTATCTTATAACACTAATCAATCCATAGGATATTATATTTTTAATATTTTAAAAGATAAAGAAGGTTTTACAACATTTAATGATAGTGATATAGGAATATTAGAAGATCAAAGAATACAAATATTAATAGTAGATAATAAACTATTTCTTATAAATATATACAGTATGGGAAATATAACAGATTTTAATATCACAGAAGAAGGTATAGTCATAGGAAGACATATAGTATTAGTTAATAAAGAATTTATAGAAAGAATAAAACATATACTTAAGAAATAATCATAAAGTATAATAGGTATAATAGAATATAAGTATAATAGAATATAAGTATAATAGAGTATAAGTATAATTACAATTACAGAATATAAACATTATAAAATATAAGATAAAGATAATAGAAATCTACAGAGAATATTTCTATCATAAATTAATATAATTAAAATAATAATAAATATATGTAATATATTTAATAATATTTTTATATCAATACTAAGATATTATTACTATTATCTTCTATCTCCCTGTCATTATCCCTTTATTATCTCTTTATCACTATTATTATATCATTATGATTATTGTTTATTTATTATAATTAAAATTTATTTACCCTTATGTTTATATTGTATTTTTTATTTATGTATTCTAAAGAATATATACCTACGAATAAATATGTATATGAATATATAACAAATAAGATATTATATGATAAACATGATATATATCTTTTATTAGTAAATAGAGAATATAATAATAATAATGTTAAGAGTGATAGTAATAGTGATAATAAAAGTAGTAATGATAACAATAATAAAGGTAACATAAATGATACCACTGATCATACTATTACTGACCATACCACTGAAAATAATACTATTAATAATAATAAGACTACGACTATTGGTAATAAATTATATGATCATTCTGTTTATAATAATATAGATACTGGTGAATTATCTGATCTTATTCTTATAAACAATTTATATTATGGTATTGGTGGTATTACATCTGATATGGAATTATCTAATATTTGCAGGAGGGTGTGTAATAGGATATATTTAGAATTTAAGAATGATAGATGGAATTTTAAGCCTAAGAAAGATTTTAGTGTGTATTCTGAAGTAGATATAAAAATGTTAATACGTGCGGGAGAGAGAAAAGATAAAATATTAAATATAATAGAAAAACGGGATGTAGAAATAGATGATATGGTGATAGAATGGTTAAAGAGTAAGCAGGATGGTAGAGCGTATGGTATTTTGGGAGATATATATTTTTATGGTGCACTTAAGAATAAAAAAGATAATAAAAATATAAATTTATCTATGCATTATTATAGATTGGGTGCATCGCTTGATGATCCTATTTCTTATAATGGTATTGGTAAAATATATGAAACTAAGGGAGATATGAATAGTGCAAAATCTTATTACGAGAAAGCAATATCACATGGATCTGTAGATGCATTGTATAATTTGTATAATTTCTATCAAAAGATTCTTCCGTATCAAAATATGGGTATACGATATTTAAAAATAGCAGCACAAAAAAAATATCTTCCTGCTATTTATGAATTGGCAGAACATCATTATAAAAATAAATCTTACAGACAGGCTATTCATCATTATGTATTGGTTAGTACGTATAGTAAGAGTATAAGAGAAATAGAAAATAAGGCATTTCTTAAATATATGGATAAAGATTATTATACGGCTGTAAATTTATTGATACTTAATAGTGAGGCAGGAGATATAGTGTCTATGAAAAATATTATATATATAATACAGAATAAAGTAATAGATAGCATTATTATTGATTATAATAAATTGTTGATATACTATTTGAAAACACTTGTAAGTGTGGGGGATAATTCTCTTATAAATATGCTAGGAGATATTTATTATGCCAACAGAAACGAAATAAATAATAAAGATTGTAAAAATGGTAGAGAATATAAAGATGATAACAGAAACTATAATAAAGAGTATAATAGAGAATATAACAAGAAAAATAAAGAGATTGCATACGGTTACTATCTCTCTGGTGCACTTTCTAATATTACAGAATCTTATTACAATCTATATTACTTGTATAGCTTAGGAATAGGATGTAACAGAGATTTCTATAGAAGTATAGAATGTATAAAAAAAGTATATGAAAATGAAAGTAATAGTTATCTTGTTGTAATATTTATGATATTAAGAATTATTCTATTGATGATAATAGAAATTATAAGGCTTATAATCTATGATGGTTTAAGAAATATTTATAAATATATTATTACTACGATAGAAATAATATTTAAAAATCTTATATTTATTTTATATGTAATAAATAAGTTAGTAAGTAATTATAAAATGGTGATCGTTACATTGATAAGCATAGGTGTAGGTTATGTTGTTTTATATAAAAAATATAAATAAATAATAATTAAATAACCTATACTAACCCTAATATTATTTATGTTATTGATATTTATGTTACTGTTATTAATATTGTTATAATGTTTTATCATTTATATTTATATTAATATCTTTATATTATTTTAATTTATATTAACATTTTTCTATCATTCCTACTATCCTCATCCCTATCATTATTATATTATTCCTACTATCACCATCCCTATCATTAATATTATCATTATTATAAAAATAATATTTTTTTATCCCTCTTAATGTCTAATATAAATGTTATAGAACATCAAGATACTCGAGATGGTATACCATGTTTACTTTCTAACATTGATATATGGCTAGAAATTAGTAATATTTTAAAAACTACCTTGGGTCCTTATGGTAGAGATAAGCTTATTAACAACAGTGATAATGATGATTTAATACTGACTAACGATGGTGCTACTATTCTTAGTCATTTATCTCTTTCACATCCAAGTGCTAGGTTGTTGCATAGTTTAAGTATGTGTCAGGATGTGGAAATAGGTGATGGTACTACAAGTGTGGTATTGTTGGCAGTAGAGATATTAAATTGTTTGAAAAGTTTGGTTAAAAGTAAATATGAGGTAATTGATATAGTTAATGTAATAGATGAGATAGTGGATGTTGTGGATATTGTTATTAGAAAAAATATTATTAGTTTGGAAGATAAATCTGATAATAGTATAATTAATTCTGTGGATGATAATAAAGAAGAAAATACTATTACTGAGGATGGTAATGCAGTAAATGATACTACGAATGTGGATGATAATACTATTACTAAGGTTGATGATAATAATACTACTGAGGTTGATGATGATAATGCAGTAATAAATGATAATAATACAATAGATGAAACTACGATAACTGATGAGGTTAATGATTCTGTTGCTAAAATCAATATTAATGCATCTGATATTAGAAATAATTTCTTGTTGAAAGTTGCAGGTACTGCATTGACTTCTAAGATTTTAAAAAATTCAAAGAAATATTTTAGTGAGATTCTCGTTGCTATGCATAATAAAAATTATTCTATAAAAAAGGTGGTAGGAAAGAATCTTTTAGATTCTATTCTTGTTGATGGTATATGTTTTGAAAAGACATTTTCTTATGCTGGACATATGCAGATGAGAAAGAAAATAATAGAACCTAAAATATTGTTGTTGAGTGTTGATTTGGAATGGCAGAGTGAGAGAGATAATGCAGAAATAAAAACTGATATTTATAATTATCAGAAATTTGTTAATGCAGAATGGAATATAATCAACAAAAAGCTTGATGCGATAAGAAAATCAGGTGCTGATGTTATATTTAGCACTAAGAGTATTGGAGACTATGCTACGCAGTATTTTGCTAGATATAATATATTTAGTGCAGGAAGAGTAGGAATGGAAGATATGAAGAGAATGAGTGCTATGTGTGGATGTAGAATAAATGCATCTACAGAAAATATAGAAAGTAATAATGAAGAAATAACAACGGGAAATATGAAAGATGTTGGTAAGTGTGATCTTTTTGAAGAAAAACAAATAGGAAAATATAGATATAATTTTATTACGAATAAAAATAATAGCACAGTCACTTTATTATTAAGAGGTGGAGGTAAAGAAATATTGGATGAAGCCGAAAGAAGTTTAATAGATGGATTATCCATTTTAACAAAAATACATTCTACCACTGATGTTATGAAAGAAAACGATAAAATGATATTTAACGATGATTTACATCTTGTGCCTGGTGGAGGTGCTGTTGATATGCAAATATCCAAAGAATTGCGTGATATTTCAATGAAACTTAAAACAAAATCCAAATTAGTATACAGAGCATTAGCACAGGCTTTTGAAATAATTCCTAAAACATTATCTGATAACTTTGGTATGGATAGTATAGCTACTATTCAAGAATTACGATTAAACCATAGTAGAGAAAGAAAAGAATATGGAATGAGTATTGATGGAGTGGCTGATATGGTTAGTATGGGTGTTATTGAACCAGTGGTTGTTAAACAGAATATGTATAAGAGTGCTTTAACTGCAGTAAAAACTTTATTGAGAGTTGATAGTCTATATTCTGTTAAAGAATGAAATTAAGGAGAAAAAGAAGTTTAAAAATATTTAAAATAAAATTGTTTTTAAAAGTACGTGATAGAATTATTTTATTAAAATTTTAAAATAAAATTATTTTTTATTTTAATGACATGCTTATTGATATTAATATTTGAATATGTTAAATATTTTTAATTAAATTATTTCTTTAATTATTCAAGTGAATTAATTAAAATAAGATTCTTTTTAATTGGTAACAATAAAAATTTAAATATTTTTATTTCAAACGAAGGATAATTTTATCTTTGAAATTGTTTCTGGATTTGTATTTATTAAAAAAATATAGTTTCCCCCTTAATGGTAATCAAAGGAAAACGTATTCTCCCTAAAATAATAGCTCAAGAACAGCCATCTGAAGCATTTTATTTACGTAGATCTCTTCAATTTAAACCCACACGTATAAAAGAACCACATCCATATGATATTTATTTCGGTATATTATACAATGTATCGTTTTGTATAATTTATCTTGTATTCATTATTTTATTGAAATTACTACGTAGCGTTCTTTATGGAGCTGTTATGCATACTTTGTTATTCCATCTTATATTTTCTTCGATATATTTGATTGTTCCTATGCTTTTATCATATTGTTTTGCAGCAGGGTTACAACTTGAGGGATATACTTTTTGCTTATTTAGGATGTTTGGGTATTCTTCATTATATAATTTTATATTGTTCCCTATATTTTATGTTATCAAAGAATGTTTGAGTGGTGATTATACAAGTCTTATTGTTAGAGCTGTTCTAGGTATTTCTAGTATAATGGTTTCTATTGTTTGGTATTTAAATATAGAGAAAGTGATGATTCATAAAGGGAAATATTCGAGGTTTGTATTTATCTTTATTGCTCTAGCCGTGTCGTTGTTATATACCATATTGATGCTAGTTACATCTTATTATTAAATATATAATAAATGTTTATGCTATGATAATTGTAAAAATTAATATTTTAAATATAATTTAGTTGGACGTGGAATATACAAAAAATAGAAGAATTGGTAATTAAAGTTGTTGTGAAATCACAAAAATACTCATTTAATATTTATTTATTTTATACGTCGTTTGAAATTTGAATTATATCTTAAATGTTTTTTTTTAAATATTGGTCATTCATGTTTTATTTATTGTTTAATCTGCATTACGGATATTCAATGTTTTAAATGGGTATTTCTTTATTTTTTGGGTCAAAAAAATTATTTTATGATTTACCAGAAATATTTAGATCCTATCTTTTTGAAGTTATAATGATTTTCCCGTTCGTTATTATCGCAGAATATTCATCTATACTTTTAAAGCTATATTTTCGATAATTTCATGATTTCGTATACGCATTATTTCGAAAGGCCATTATTTAAAAGTTCATGATGTACTGCAAATACTCCATCATACATTGTATGTCCTCTTACCAAAACAGATTTTGTCGACTTTAACTATATATCCGTCCCTTTTGTTTTATCGTGTTTAATCTTATTAATAACAATGGTTTTTATAAAATTCAAACTCTGCTAATGAATTTATAATAAAACAGCAACTCGTGCCTCATGTTTTTAATCACGTTTTACGAGTTCGTCGTATATTACCCCAATTATATTTTTCAATGATGTTCTAATACCTATATAAATACAGAATCATATCGAATTGAAATTAATATTTTATTGCATCTATCGAATTTATAAAACAGATTGATCTATTCGATATGTTTTACTTTTTAAAACCATGGTCTTTTTACATTTTTTATATCTTCTAACTCTAAAAATTATTCCCATAACAAAACAGGAATTAAAACTTTTATACGATGAATTAAGGCGTTCATACGATTTTATTCTCGTAAGTATGAGATACGTTTTATATTTATTTTTTAAAAAGGAGACTTTCAAAGCAAATTTTACTGAATTATTATATGAAAGTGATTCTTTAGACTTAAAAGAAAACAATAAGTAAATTTTGATCCATTTCATTGATATTTTTTTAATGTTTTTAGTAATATCCAAGGATTACTAATATGTTTTTCCTGCTAAAATCATATTGGTAATATTTACTTAGATGAAGAAAATTATTTTCTTATCAGTTACAGGATTTTACATTGTAACTGCATATTCAAATTATAAATTGGATATCCCAGATAAGTTTAATAATGTATTTCTTTCTCTATTTTTAGTTTCGCGTGAATTAGTTGAGAGAAATATGGGTTTACAATACATAGAAATTGTTTAATGTTTTATAGAAAAAAAATAAAGAGGTTAAAAAATAAAACCCCAATTGTAATTAATTTATTTGAATAATTTATATTAAAAATAAAATGTTCGAATAAAAAGTTTAATTTTTTACTTACCATTAATTTCGAATCTTTTTTATTAAATTCAAGTTAAATTAGCCTACATTTATCCAATCCTTTTTTTTGTTTCTCAGATTTATCACCAGCCTCGGTATCTTCCAATTTTAAAATATATTTCCCTCTTTTTAATGAACAGTGTATATGGCATCTCTCTACTACTTCTTTATCATTTTCATCTGGATCAACAAAAGCAGGTACTGGAACTCCAATTGTATTATCTTCTGCCGATGAGTTTTTATCTAAAGTAGTTACTTCATTATTTTCGTCAGTAGAAGCACAAAAAATAGAAATAATGAATAAAAAAATCATAGAAAATAGGGAAAGAGTTCTTTAAATAAGGTATATAATATTCGAAATATAGTTAATTTTTATAATAATATAAAAATTAATTGAAAGATGTCAAATACTGGTTAATAAAGAAGGCTACTATTTCAAATGTATTAAAAATATATTATGCCTTGTAGACAATCAAAAATTACTTGGGGTTATACTTAATGAATCTATAGAAACAATGAAACCGGAGATTGGAAAATTATATAATGATTCTTAACATCCTTATATAAATAAATTGATTGCTTAGTAAATGTATAATTCTTTAAAATTAAAAAAGAAACCTGAACACATTAAATCTATCAAGTTTCTCGAAAAAATATAAATCGACTTGGTAGATTTAAAAAAATATAGGAATAATGAAGATGAATATGGAGGAATTTTAATAATTATTGATATTTGCGCGAAATTTACTTTTTGTTATCAATTAAAAATAAAAAAGTAAAATCTCGTATTGAATCTTTAACTTATTTTATTTAAACGGAGTATCACGAATAATAAAACGTGATAATGCTTTATATGTAAAACCCATCATGTGGAAGAATTATGCAAACATCGGGAAATTTACATATATTTAGAGACCTAGAGATTCTCATTCACAGGACGGATTGAACGTTTTAATCAAACATTAATATGAATAATAAATAAGGAAACATCTACAGATAATAAGCATAATCGGCACAAATATTTTTTAAAAATTACATTTACTTAAAACAAAATTATTCATTCGGCAATATTCAAGAATCCATTTGAATTATTTCACAACAGACAGGCGAAAATAATATAACAATACAATGTAATAATGAAAGCGCCGAATTATTTTCCAATGAATTTACTTTTGTGAGAAAGGATATATTAGATAGATAAAGATTGTAATCTAAAAATATCAAAATACGAAATAAATATAGGAAATAAAGTTTTAATTAAAAAAGATTTTGTTGCTAATAAAAATACCAAAAAGAAAAATAGGTGGTTGATTATATATATGAGTAAATATCCATGTAAATAATTTCATTGAAGTAAAAAACAATAAATCTCAAAAAAGTAAAATGTTTTAATGAGTAGTGTAAAAATTATTAAATAAAACTTATTTTTTATTTAGTAATAAAAGTTTTGGTTTTACGAGGATTCGAATATGGTTACACGCACCAGACGCAACATTTACTAAAACTGTTTTTTGCAATAAGTTTTCTAAGACCAATTTATTACCTAAATTTGGCCTCCAACAAAGTTTTAGTGACCCAGTAATTTTGCGGTCAACATATCACAATCATCTAACTGATCGTCTCCTACACCAGAGCGCGACAAAATATAATGATATTTTTTCTTTTCTAATATTTTGAATCCCGAATTGTGGAATTCGCCTGGTTTAAATGAATTATAAAGTGTTAGAAAACTTTGTATAGATGCATCTGATCCAATTAATATATAGTTTGCAAGAAATAATTCTTTGTTCACTGCAATATTATAGTTTATCGTCATTCCCAATTTTTTATAATATTTTTTTTCTACTTTTGCAATTTTTTGAAGCTGAGTATTTATGAAAATATATCTCATGAAATCATAAATATCCAAAAATTCTGCAAAATCCGTGTGCATATTCATATAATCATATCCGCACAGTAAAGAAATTTCCTGGCTTCTATCGTTGCATATAATTGAAGTTAATATTCGTTCTATTTGGTATAAAATGAAAAAAGCCTCAATAATGTAATTTTCTATTTCTGAAAAACAGTTGTATATCTGATTAACCGTTGATAATAAAATTATATTATTGATAGTTGTTTTTATAAATTCCTGATAATAATCTGTAATATTGCTATTCATAATAATTTCATAATCATTAGGGAACATCCTAGAATGTTCAATATATAATATTTTTTGTGTTTTTTTCAACCGGTTTAAATTATATTCCGCTAATGCCTCTATTTTTTTTATAAATTTTAAACTATTTAAGTTCTTTTTATAAAATATTTTTCTAACGAAATTATTTTTTATCTTGTTGTGATATTTCTTTTCTGAAAATCTTTTGATTTCAAAATATCTTCTAGAATGAGTAGTACATTCGTTTATCAAGTCCTTCAAAAATATTTCTAAATATTTCAAATATTCGCTTAACTCATTTGATATATCGGATATTGATTTGCATTCAAATAATTTCTTTTTATTACGTATTATATTCAAATATCTTCTCTTTAAATTTGCGTATGGAAGATCATTTAATTCCAAAAATCGCAACACTTCAAAATAATCTAAAGTTATTTCAAACAAACCTTTATCAAGTGGTATTATATCCAATGCAATATCAAGATTATTACAAAAAATATAAGTTTTTGTTATGTGGCTATTATTCCATGTACTTATCATTTCTATGTCCGAATTAAATTCGGATTGCATAGCACAAAAACTTGTACAAAGAAAAAAATTTATAAAATCCAATAAAAACACCATGGAATAGATGATTCCAACATATTTATTTTCAACATATGTTGACATGTTTCTTTAAAAATTATTAACAATATACGAAAATTCATAAATTAAATATGAGTGGATTTAATCAAATATGTCTCACAAAGATATTTATTAAATCCTGCTATAAAATGGATTTTAATATCGTTGGTGTCTATACACACAATAGATTTAATATTGTTCTTATACAAATATTTCTAAATGTCAAAAAATAAAAAATTTGAAAATATTATGACATTTGATTTTGACAGTTTAAACTAGAAAACATGATATAAAATATTTTATAAAAGATACATTTTATTTAAATATCTAAATTTAAAGAAATAAAAATATTATATTGGGGGTTTTAAATGTATTCAAATCATAATACTTCAATAAAATTTTATTAACAATTTTATTATTGCTTAGAACTGTTATACACTTATACTTAAAAATATTTTCATCGTTCTTATTGGAAAATAATATTAAAATTTATTTTTCAAAAATAACCCGTTTATTTATTAAATCTATGCATATAAAATAATAGAAATTAACATTGAAATATTATTATTAATCATTTCATATCATTCATCCATTTATAAATATTATTTAAGGCATGTGAAAAAATAACCTCTATGGATGAATTAATAGTTACATCAAAAGTCCAATTATTTAGTAAATGTGTTAATAGTTTTATGTTTGCTAATTGGCCAATGAACATAGGTAGATTAAAAAAATCAAGTTGATGTTCAAAATATAAAAACTAGTCGTTTTGATAGATAGAAATCGTTTGAAGGAGATATTTGGAGATGTTATAGATATAAATGCAGAAATAAATCGAGTTCAATTAGAAAAAAGTCGTTATTCGAGGGAACTAAAATATCTCTTGCAGTAATTATAAAAATAATATACGAAATTTGCACCTTTTCATCGTATAAGAATATAATAAACGAATATAATATTGATTATTCATCAATTAAAACAGTTATTAAACTTTTGGTTAACATCTTTGATAATAAATACAATAAGAGAATAGGAGATAATCAGATCTGGGCAGAAATCGACGAATCATGCATTCCTAAAAGGAAGTATAACAGAGATAGAGGTTTAAAAAATCTATGACATATAGATGATATAGATAGAGAAAGTTCAGAGACATTTTTCGAGGTTAATCGAAAGGGAATTCAACAAAACTTAACAACATCATAGAAAAAACATGTAAACGAAAAGAACAAAATAGTAACAAATAGTTTGAAAGATTAAGATAATATCAATAAAACAAATATGAGCATTTTATGAAAAATCACAAAAAAAATTCGTTGACCCGAAAAACAGTGATATTAACACATAAAAGATTAAATTAATATAGTATTGGTTTAAAAAAATACTTACAGAAACAATATTTAAAATCAGAAAAGGCTATAACAGAACATATAAAAATATTAACAGATTTAAAAGTAAAAGAATAAATTTTTAAACCTATTTATATTCATTATTCCCATTTATGTTATTTTTTCAGATGCCTTAAAACCCCAAAACACCAAAAAATTAATTTAGAATAGGTGAAAAACGTATTCAATTCGTTATTAAACAAGTTCATAAATATTCAAAAATGTTTTTTTTGCTGGTAACATGAAGGGTCCCACTTGTCCCAGTGGTCGTGGGATGGTAACCAAACCCCAAGCCTGGTAGATTCGAACCCCTCATCCAGAAAAATTTTCAAAAAAAAATAATAAGAATAAAAGCAGAAGAGAAGAAAAAGATTATTGAGAGGGTGAGGGTTCGATAACACAATATTAACTGGGCCTTGTATGACGCCCCGCTATTATATCAAAGTAATGTTTAGCTGATGCCATTACAATCTCTGTATTGATTTGTGACTTGCCCATACTATGCAACGAAAAAGGCTGAGAATTCCTTAAAAGCTTGGAGGGGGCGGCGACGTGCACCAGACGCAAAATCCTAACACTCTGGAGCATAAGGTAAGATGAGATGAATGCATATCTGTAGCGAAACCAGTTAGTACAAGCTTAGATTCGCTCGAGGAACCGAAGGTCACAGACCATGGTAGGCGGCAACAGGTCAGGGAACTTTATAAATAAAAGTTTCATTAATAAAAAAAAATTAAAGGAACGAAAAAATATAATTAATATTTTGAAACAAAATCATAGCAATAAATTTATTATATTACTTTTTTATTATTATATATTTTTTACATATCTTTTTTAGATCGAAATCTTTACATATCAAAACATTGACAATTTCAACTGCTTTTTTAATACTTAGATCTTTTTGTGTTACAAAATATGAATTTAAAAAATTATAATTATCCATATATTTCAAATACATCGTATATTTCATGCAGAAAACATTTAAAACAGATCCAAGCCCCAATTCTTTTATAATTCTATCTTTCTGGCTATTACTACACATACCACCATATTTTTTTATCAAAAAATCAAATAACATTTGAAAATCTACATCTATTCCATCAAAGCAATATTCTATATCGAATCGATTGTATTTAAATTCATATAAATTGTATATCATGTCATAATATCCCGTTTGAAAATAGATATCCAAACAATCTTTCGATGGTAAACTATTATAAATTGCTTTATTCTCTAACAGTAAGTTTATAAAAAGACTAAGTTTTTTATAAAATCTGATTATATTGTAAGAATTATAAATATCTAAATGATTATTAATTAATATTGAATTTGTACGATATTTCACATATAAATAACATTTGGGTATCTCGTATTCGATTATCTGTTTATATATTTGATTTAATTTGCGTTCTTTATGGTTTAAAAGAAAATACAAAAAAACTAATCTTTCATCTTCTTCTAATTTTTTATCTCTTATAAATCCTATATAAAAATAAAATTTATCAACTATTAAATTAAACATATCAAAAAGATATCCATTATCGATATTGCGTTTAAGAAGTTCTTGTAAGTGATCGCATATTTTATTATGATATTCTATTTTGTGGTGATAATATTCATATAAATCTATTGCTAAATCTAAAATAGTTATATTATTTTTTTCTAAATTGTCTAAAATTTTATTTTTTATTTTTGTGACGTCTTCTTCTTTCATTTTAATATTGATATCATCAATTGGAGGATTGGAATATAAATTTTCATATTGGAAAATATCTAAATGAGATATTATTATATTTTCATTATGATATTTTATTATTGTTTCTAATACAGGATTTTCATTCCATATTTCAAAGTTCGGGTTTATACTGTGTATTTTTTGAAATAAAAATATTAAAAGAAACATTGGTTATATTTAAACATTGTTTAAATACATTATAATATATTTTTTTCTATATAAAGATAAAATAGAATCATTGATAGAAATAAAATATGTGAGTGAAATAATATTTTGAAATATTAAATAGCATACAAAATATTATGTTTATTAAAAATAAATGTTAAATTTTTGTTATTGGATAATTATTAGGAAATTATCATTTGGGATTATAGACGATTTAAGAGATAATTAATTAAGGTTTTGTGTTTAATAATGTTAGTTTGTATTTGTATGACTTAAAATGGTATATTTAAATTAACCTAATTTATGAGAGAATATTGCTAAAATAATTTATATAAAAAATATTCGTTCGATTTGTGAAGGACTTTGTTTAATAACTTAATCTTATATCAATTGAAATATTGAAGATATATTAATATATCTTTTTTGAAATCAAAATAAATTAATTCTAAATTGTAAATATTTATGGTTTTGAAGAATTAATTAAGTGCTGATCTTTTTTTAAAGATAACATTGATGATAAATGATGTTTGGTGTTTATGTTTGAGATTGTAATAGTCGTGATATCCCAGTAAAAGACGCGCAAAAGATTTTATTCTCCTCTGGTGGAAAACAAAAGATGTTTACAAAATTGATACGAAAAAACGTAAAAACTTCTTTTGTTTATACAAATAAACATTTATATAAAACTATATCTTTTAAAAAAGGTAACTCTCCTATTTGTTTATAACCCAGTTATTGGATTATTAAAAAAATTAGACCAAAATATTTATTGAATCTTCAAAAATTCAGAATCACGACTTATGCATGTACCTTGCCAAAAATTTTACAAAATTTTTATTTAGACGGTGTAATCATAAATTCTTTGCTGATTTGTGATTCTACCAATGAGATAACAAGATAAAAATCGAAATTTCATGGAGTTGGGTACCCTACGTATGCCCCTTTTGAAGGTCATTAAAAATTTTTTTATCTTTGATGCTGAATAAAAAAATTGTCATTTTTGGGTTTAATTTATTTTTATTTCAAAAAGAAATTGTTTGTATCTGTCAATTACAATGAAATAAAATTATACCCTTATGAATTTTACTAAAGAAGAAATCATTAAAGAATTAAAAAATCCTTCTGATTCTAAAATATCTCTTTTGATACAACCTCTTTCATTTTTAACAGAGAATAATATTGTAACAAAAGAAGATATAAAATATTTAAAAAATATAAATACAATAAAAAATTATGTGCAGGATAGAATATTTGAGATAGAAACAAATATTACAGATTATGCATTATTCTCTGCATATTTAAACACAGGAGAGGGTAATGTTTTTATAGATATTTTAAAATATATAGATATTATGAAAGAAATAAAAGATAATGGTAAAATAAAACATAAGAAAGGATATTTTTATATTAATATCAACAATAAAAATATAAAAATAAAAGAAGATAAATTTTTTTCAATAATGGATCATTTGTATCAAAAGAAATTATATATTGATAGTTATTTATTACAGAAATATTTTAATGTAAAAAATATAGTAATGGATGGAATAATGTATAAACGATCTTTAATAGAAAATAATATAGAAAATAGAATGTTTATACAAAAAGCAGAATTATTTCAAAATACAGGTAATATAGAAGATATACCATTAAATTTTATAGCGTATAAAATATTCAGAGAAGGAAAACAATGTAATCCATACAAAAATAATTATTTTGAAATAAATGAAGAATATAAAAAGAATGCACAGAAATTTATAAAAAGATTAAGTACCACAAACATAATGAAAATATATTATGAATTAGAAAAAATATTATTATTATCACCTATCAGTGTTATAGAAAGTATGGTTGAAGAGGTTATAAAATTTAGTAGCAGTATAGAAACGATGGCTAGTGTTATAAATCAATTTCATTCTGCTATAAGAGATATATTTTATTTTTATATTTTAAATTACATTATAGAAACAGAAATAAACAATTATAAAGAATTTAATGATAAAATATTTAATGTATCTAAGTTATTGGGATTATTGGATGTAAATTATAAAATAATAAAAAAGATTTTAAGAAAATTACTAAAAAGAAAGAAATTCTATTATTATAATCTTCTAGAAATTATAATAAAGAAAGAAGAAGATATGATTTTTTATAAAAAAATATATAAAACAATAAAAAATATAGAAGTAGAAATATTTAAATATGAAAATTGTTTTATAAATGAGAGAATAGAATTATTAGATAAATATAAAGAATTAAAAAATAAAATAAAATATATCCTGAAAGAAAACGACAATGGAAAAATAAAAATACCAGAAAAAAATAATTTTTATAATTTTATAAAATATTTAACACCATTGGAAATAAAAAATATTAAATTGAATGAAGATATGAATAATTTGATTATAAAAGATTTTAAAGATAATTTTCCTGTGGAATATATAGGAATTAGATGTTTTATACTTTTTATAAATAAAGTAAAGGTAGAAGAATGGATGATAATTAAAATAGAAGAGTTGTGTAATAGTAAATATGAAGATATTAGATTGATAGCTAATAGTTCTTTAGCTAATATAAAAGTTAGAGAGATGGAATTAAAAGATTTGGAAGATGGAGAAATTAGAAAAAGAAATATGGATGATAAATCTTTGAGAGATAGTAAAAGAATGAAAGAACCATAAAAAATGTTTAACAATTTTAAAACACGTGTTTTATATTTAAAATGTAAATTTTAAAATATATTTATATTTTTAGCAGCGAGAGAGAAAATCTTATTCATCGGCGTATTTCTGATTAAAAATAAAATATTAATTCTTTTTATTTTTAAAATTATCTAAATTTTTTAAACATGTTTCAGATTTGAAACTATGAGTATTTAAGGCGGAGCTTTTCTGTTTGGTTAATGAGTGACGAGCTGATATATTCAAATATTGATGAGATAATATTTTCAACGTTCTTGTTATCCTTTACAATATGGAGAGTAAACAAATCTAGTAAGGTACAATTGTTGAAAGCTTTTACAGGAAATCTAAGAAGTGTTTCGGTTCTGTGTTTTTTATCTTCTATTATATGTTTATTAGCGTATAATCTTCTTATCTTGTTTTTATCTACATATGCGGATATAGATAGAAGACAATCTGAAGATTTGGGAACGTATTTTGGCAAGTATGTGGTAACGGTATACCAAAGAGAAATTAATTTGGTACAAGTTTTAAATGTGTGTTTGTATTTGTCAAAAAGTTTGACAACTACAACACTTTTTCTGATGATAGGTCTGTGGGTGCCTTGTGCATATAATTTTGCTATGGGAAAAAGATTAGACGTGAATAGAAATGATCTTAATTATTTATTTTTTGATGATAAAGGTCTTAGACATACACCAAATATAGAAAGTAAATTATCTAATGTTTCTGTATCAACATTTGCAGTATTATATTCTTTTTTCAGAATACCTCTCACAATATTTATTGATTTCTATCATTTTTACAATGAAAAGACGACTATATTCTATAGAAATTTCTTTTATAGCACAGAAATATATGTTGTTGTATTATTGATGTTTGTATTGGAGATAAAATTTTATGAAAGTGTAAAATACAATGATTATAGCTTTGATACACCCAATCTACTCCTATTTTTATTAGTTCTAGATTCTTCGTTGAGATATACAATAAATATATTGGCTATAAACATAACAAATCCATTTATAGATTATTTGATAGAAAAGATGTTATTCTTTACATTTTTATCGATAAGAATATTGATAATTTCAATGTTATGTCCACTAAAATCTCAATTATTTGATGATGATCTAATAAAAAAGAAAGAAAAATGTAACAGAGAAGAATACATTACAGATATACCAAGCCCTCGTTTAGAAACACAAGCAACCATAGTAGAATTCCCAGACACGAGAAAAGATCTAAGAATAGAAAAATAAATAAAAAGTACTAAGTTTTAAAATTTTTAAAATTTGATTTCTATTTTTCAAAAACCAATATCTTTCTTTTATCATTTTATATTTATTTTCTATTGGATATCATTTGAAACATTTCTTTATAAATTTTTAATTTGAATATTCTTTCAACGTTATGAATGCTGAAAAATTAGATAAAATTATTCATGAAGATTTTAATGACGCAATAATAGGAAAATATATTTTTTACCATAAGACACGCACTGTTTATAAAGATGATGAATGTGTTATATATATTATGTTTTTTACCGAAGGTTTGGCTATTGTGCACAATAAGGTTGAAGAAATAATAAAACCAGAAAATATAAAAGATATAGATATAAAAGATAAATATATTAAACTTAAATACAAAATAAATCATACAAAGAAGTTAAAAATAAATTTCAAAAATAGAGAGTTAATGGAAAGAAGTTTTAAATTGATACAGGACATAAAGAAGTTGAATAAAAAAGAGAAAAAAGAAAGTGAAATTAAGATTGAAAAAGATAGTGATAACGAAATGGTGAAATCTTTAAGAGTTAAAAAATCGATTAAAAATGAAAGACGCAGGGAAGAAAGTATTATTGATAGAATATTGGATGATGAAATAAAATATAAAGAAACATCGAGAAAAAATACGAAAGGAAATAGCAATAATAAAAAACAAAAAAATATAGAAGATACTAAAAAAAATGAAAAGAAAACATATAAATCTAAAGAAACGATTGACGAAAAAGAACATATAAAATCAAAATTAGATTTAATAGATTACAAAAAAACTATATTATCACAGCATCAAATAAAATTTGGAGAGAGAAAGAAAGAAGATTTATTTTTTAGAATTGAATTCAATGATCTTAGATTCTTTATCTCTTCTCAAAAACAAATTGAAAATATTAAGAAAAAATCTATTGCAAGAATAGGTAAATATTTTTATCCGGAAAAACAAATAATAGATAAGATGATAGATTTAAAACAATATGAAGAATTTAAATTTTATATTAAAGATAAAAAGAAATTATACCATTTAGAAATAGAAGAAGATTTAATATCATCACTCCATAACTTAGGAAATAAATTAAACATAATAATCAAATTGGATAAATAATAAATATTTATTAAAAGAAATAAAAAAGAACGAAAATAAAATTTATTTTAGTTCACCACAATCAGAAATAATAATTTTCTTCTTGGTAGCACCAGATGGTGTGCCTAAACTCTCGACTTTCTTAACCACATCCATTCCTTCTTTAACTTGTCCAAAAACAACATGTTTTCCGTCTAACCAGTCGCACTTAATTGTTGTTATGAAAAATTGAGATCCATTAGTATTTGGACCTGCGTTAGCCATGGATAAATTTCCTGGTCCTGTGTGTTTAACTGAAAAGTTTTCATCAGCAAAAACTCTTCCATAAATACTTTTACCTCCTGATCCATTTCCGTTAGTAAAATCTCCTCCTTGTAACATAAATTGCGGAATTACTCTATGAAATATAGAACCTTTGTAACCAAATCCTTTTTCTCCGGTACAAAGGGCACGGAAATTTTCACATGTTCTAGGGACTTTGTCATTAAAAAGAACCATAACGATACGTCCTAATTTCTCTCCATCAGCTGTAATATCAAAAAATACTTCCATTATTAGGGCCAAGGAAAAAAATAATTTATTCTAAAAAAAATATTATACTAAGTTTAAATACAAAATGACGTTGATTGATTTATTATTTACTTGTAATGTATTATGTGTCTTTGTTTAAACATAAACAAAGGTTAATTATACATTATTTTTATTGGAAACCTTTATAAATATTTTTAAAAGATTTAAATACAATATATCCAATCCATGAGACAAGAACTGCGAGGTTTAAAGATATATAAAAATTATATATTAAATATTTATGTATTCAAAAAAATCAATAATTGTTATCGTACAGTATTGTATTTTTATGTTGAGATGTTTCTAGAAAAAATTAACAATGATAAAATGATGTAATCACAATTTCTGTATCGATAAATAATATGATCGATACTATGCCCAAAAGATATAAAACCCCAGTAAAATTGTATTATGATAATAATAAGTACCATATGCAAATATTCAGTCCAACGGTATAATAAATAAGATGAGATTAATGAATATATATAATAAAATAAGCTAATACTAATTTAATATATGGTTTAATATGTTATCCAGTTCAGATTGTGATGGGTCATAACAGATAATAAGTTTTCAATCTGATTAAACTTTAACGAATAAAAAAAATAAAATTTACTTACCTGAAAGTTTATTTATAAATCTTCAAGATAACAGTTACCATCGGTATAGATATACATAAGATTGTATATTATTTAAATCGAGTCTAATACTTTAACTTCAACCTTATTCTTAAACTTATTTGATATAATCTTTTTGTATAAATATTTGATAATTTTCATAATTGAAAGTTTTAAATGTAAAATCTTCACAGAATTTTAATAAACTTTTATAAGATATATCTTTTCCTACAACAAGATATTTTGAAAAAAATTTAAACTTTTCCATTACCATATCCAATAAATCTTGATCTCCCTTCTTTGAAAAATATCCACGTTCGTGCAAGGCTAAATTTCTAAAACGTTCGCTAAGATAAATGTAAACCTTTACATCATCGACTGAAAGGTCTCCATTAATATTTTCCATTAACTTTTCCCAGTCAATCGTTTTGCTTATCTTTCTATCGATAAGTTTTCCATATAAAGCATCTTTCAGCACCTGTTCAACATCGCACAAAATAAACCAAAATAGACTATAAATCTTTTCTTCTGGTGTTGATAGCTTGTTTCTTCTTATACTACCGTAACATTCCCGTAATTCTTTTAGATATCCAATATATTCATCGCAATGCGTAAACGCTATCATATAATTGTTAAACGTAGATGTAATATGTGGTATAATCTGCATAGATGATATACGAATCTTTGGATATTCTCCTGCAAGTTTAAAACGCATAATTTCCGATTTATAAAGATTACAACGCGCTATATCAGATAACTTATATTCTTCTTCACCGTAAGACATATTGTTTAAATTTATTTTTTGTTCGTCTATATTAAGGTAATAGTATCCACCCATTTCAGTTAATTTCTTGGTCCCTGCTTTTTTAAACGCACATTTTTTTAGATTAGATTCATTGTTAAATTCATTTACAACATATTTCAAATATTCGATTCTGAATACGTTATAGTTGGTTAAGGCTTCTACAAGATCTATAATATTATCGGAATTTAAAATCTCATTCTTATAATTATTCATATCATCAAAGCTTCTTTTTATATCATTTTGATTTGTCGATTTACAGATTTCGAAAAGTTCATTATGGTCGAAAGTCAAAGAGATACCAATGCCATCTACCATAAATTCAGTATCGTTTAACCAAAAATTATCGCCTTCATAGGTTAAATATGTCTGGGTTTGAAGATCGTTATTCCATATGTTTTTAACATTTTCAATTTTTTCTTCCGGAAATTCATACTCTTCATATGTTGCGCATACGATTCTTGAAAGAAAAATATAATTTAAGCTCATAAGATATACAAATTTATTAAAAATCATTATGGACTATACCATTGATATCAATATATAGTTTTATAAACTGTCAAATACTTGTTAAAATGTAACGTTGACGTTTTGATAGATAGAACTATGTGTTACATACACAATAAAAGGAGGTGGTCGATGGAAAATAAATAATTGATATATTTAACAGCATCTTTCAAAGAATGACTTTCTCCTTTGAAATGTTTAACAAAATAAATATTAAATAAACACGATCTTTTGTCATAAATTTTCCAAATATAATTTATTAACTAAGTCCAGTTCTCGACAAAAACCTCATGACTTGATATATAACTGGCTAACGTATTATCGCCACTTAATAAATTCCTACGCACCCGGAGCGTGCCATTATGTATTTCATATTTATTATTGATAATATTTAAGTGTTTATTTTCAATAAAATTTACATAAATATAAATACTTCACATTATTTGGTTTTGACAGCTAAAAAAACTTTTTGCTGTTCTATATAATAAAAATTTTCTATTTTAAAAGTAAATAATCATTTTACTATTCTTCCTTATGAAAATTTGAGTATATTTTATAAATAAAGGAAAAAATAGGAGAAACAAAAACATGATTTGTAAAAGCAAATTTAAAATGATAATATTAATTAATTTACAAATATTCTGAATTGTTTTAAGTTTGGAATGACTTCATGTCAATTTATTATCAAAGTTGAAGTAATAACAATGAAATGGCAATAAATATATGAATAAGGTAAATTACTTGAGTTAAAATTATTCGTCCGGATAAATATAAAATTTTGTGACTTAAATATTATTATTAAAATAATAACAAAATATAAACTTCAAGCAATAGCCAACATTAATAAAAGATTTAATTCAAATTGTTGTTTTTGATTTATAATTTGCGATATGTTCTGTTAGGCATTATGGTTTATCTCATTATAAGTTAATAATGTTTGATGTTCCTTGAATGTTTTGAGTATTTTTACGCTATAAAGCATTCAAACAACTAAAACCAAGTTCTTTTCTAATAAATAATGGCCTGTTTCACAGAACGCTTTCCTACATCAGAAAAAGATATTCTCCGTGTCGTTGAAGAATATTTACAATAAAACATAATAAAAGGAAATCACCCCCGATGCAAATAGCTAAAATGAGAATTTTACATAATAACAAATATTTTAATATATTGGTTAATCTTTGAATTTCATCCTCGAATCGATTTATGTAGAATACAAGATTAAACATAAATCCAGCTTTTATATATTGTTTATTTTTAATTTCTCATAATATATGTACTTTTTAAAAAAATCTGATATTTCTCACTATTAAAATTTTTTAAACTAAAATCGTTACAGAATTCTAGAACACTTTCATAAGAAGCATCTTTACCTACAGCAAAATACTCAGAAAAAAAATCCGCCTTTTTTACTGCCATCATATATAAATCATACCAAGTTTTTTTCAAACAATATAATCTTTCATCCATGGAAATAAGATTTAAATATTTACACAGATAAATATAAAGTTTTATATCGGTAACTGAAAAATTACCACCTGTGTCGTTCAGTAATTTATCCCAATTGAATTTTTCATATATTTCTTTCTTAAAAGGTTTTCCGTGTTTAAGATTTTTCAATGTACGTTCAATTATTTTAAAAGAATGTTCAAAATTAACGTAAAACCATTCAGCAGGTGTTGTTAAATCACTGTTTTTTATAATCTCCAAGCAATTAGTTGTTTCTTTTTTATATTCTTCGTAGTTTGAGTCTACATAATTATTAAATTGATATGCAACATGTGGTATATTTTGAATAGATAATAATTTAATCTTTGGATATTCTCCAGCAAGTTTTGAACTCATTATTTTTGATCTAAAAAAATTGTATTTAACAATAACAAGATTTTTTTCTTCATATTCACAACCAGAAATATGCTTCAATTTACCAAATTTATCTGTCTTATAAAAATAATAACTTTTCCCATTTTCATAGATTCCGTTAGCTCGATTCTTATTAAATTCATTTTCTTTGGCATATTTTAACCTTTCCAATTCGTTTATAATATATTCTAAATACTCAATTCTAAACACATTATAATTAATTAAAGCTTCCCCAAGTTCTAAAATATTATCAGAACTTAAAATGCAATTTTTCCAATAAATCATATCATTAAAACTTTTTACTAAACTTTCTTTATCGATATATTTAGAATTTTTAAAAAATTCTTTATAATCAATACTCAATGCAACGCCTTTTCGTATGAATTCTGTATCGTTTAACCAAAATTCTCCGTTTTCGCATGATATATATGTTATTATGTGTGTATTATCATCCCATATTTCTTTAATATTTTCAATATTATTTTCCTCGTATTCTTCATATACTTTATACGCACATAGAATTTTTGAAGGAAAAAGATATAATCTCATAGAATATAAAAAATTATTTATTATTTCAATAATATATTTTTATATTTCTTAAAAGGTAAATGTGTATAAAACTTTAAAGTATAATTTAATAATTATATAATATTTAACGATATTTTATTTGTTATATATAAAATATACCCTTTTAAAATATTAGGCGTATTTTTAAGTAAATTAAATTGCGGTGAACAGATAAGCGAAAAAATATCAGATTTTTTTCACATAGATAAATCAAAGGTAGATCTAGAATTATGAAATATTATAGTATTTCCTATTAAAATATCTTTAAATATGAACCATTACATCCATAATTCCTCTCTAAATACCCACAACCACAATTTATTATTTTTTAAACATATTATGATTATTTTATGAACGACTTAAATTAATTGACTTTAATAACCAATCATAAACCTAATCATAAATTACATGGTTAATCGTTACACTTCCAATTTTATAATTTATCACTGGTACTCATATAATTGGTTCATTATATTTTTTAGAGTACACATTAAATAAACCATATTTTACAATAATAAACTTTTCAATATTTTTTTAATTACAAGAAGCAGTTAATAATTAAAAGTAAGTCCAAATTCTTTGAAAAGAATCACATTTAATCTTCTCATAAAGATTTTTTGTGATGAATTCAATATATGAGCAATGTAAATACATTTATTAAAGTAAATAGATAAACATTTCGTCAGAATTTAAAACTCTATCAACATTATCTCTTCATATACAATGATTATCAAAATTTAGAAAGGAAATTTGTATATCTAAACAATTTATTATATCAAATAAATATTATGCCGGAGTAAAAGTGATCTTTTTATTTCTTAAATTGTTTATTCTTTAAAGAGTATTGAAAAGAGAAATTTATAGATAAATAATCGCAATAATTTTTTTATCAAAGAGAATTTACTACAAAATACCTATGGGATTTTATTCTTAATCTAAATAAAGATTAAATTTATTCATTATAATAAAAGTCATTAAAATTCTAAAAATTTAATTTATTGCATAAATATTTGTTTATATACTTTGTTTTGCATTAACCCTAAATATGCCATACACACCTAGAAAACGTAGATTATCAGCATTATCAGCATCTAAATCTCATAAAAAGGATGAAGAAGATACAAACATAGAGTTCTCAACATATGTAGAAGAAAAGACAAAGGTAACAAATGTAGATATAGAAGAGACAAAAGAAAATATTTCAGAAATAAACAATAATAAAGAAATATTTTTAAAGGAACAGGTGGTTGATATAGAAAAGATTGAAAATAATGTTGATGATACTTTGGTACAGGAAGAAGTCGAAGAAATTAATTTATCTAAGAAAGAATCGACAACAAAAATACAAATGAATAATAATTTAACAGAAAAAAATATTGAGATTGAGAAGGAAGAGAAAGAAACAGAAAAAATACATTCAATGAAAGAAAACGATATTCTAGATAAAAAAGAAACAATAGAAAATAAATATTCTTTAGATCCATCAATATTAGAAAAAATTAGAGCAGATCATAAAGAAAGAGTAGCTGCTATTATTGATGAATTGGGTGATAAAACAACAAACGAAGATGAAGATGAGGAAGAAATGGAATGTTCTATGGATCAAGAGTCTATTAGCGAAGAAGAAATTGATGAAGAAGAAATTTCAAAAATACAAAATACAATGCAAGATATTATATGTAATAATCCATCTGCAAAAGAATTCTTAGGTTCATTTTTAAAGAATGGGAATATAGTTTCTACAATCGATGATATTGTTAAAATTAAAAAACAACAAAAAAATGAAGTAATAATGGAAGAAAAGAAAATAGAAGTAGAAAAAGTTGAAGAACAATTTTCAGAAGACCTTGAAAATTACAAAAAAGAAATTAAAAACTTAAAAATAGAAAATCAACAAAATGAAATAAAAATAGAAGAATTAACTGAAAACAATAATTCTTTAAATGAAAAAATGGATAATTTAAATACCACCATTGATTGTGCTGACAAAACAATAATTCACTTGGAAGAACAAATAAAAATATTAAAAAATAAAGTTGATATAGTTGTTAATAAACTAGAAACAGAAAAGTTAAAAAATAAAGAATCTTCTGATGTCAAAGAAGATGTTAGAGACGGAAAAAGAATATTAAAACAAATGGGTGAAGAATATGAAATAGAAAAACAGGAGATGACTAAAAGTATAGATGAATTGAAGAATGAAAATAAAACAATGGAAATTAGATTGGAAAATATGAAAGGTGTGGTAAGTGAGTTATTAAAGAAAATAAACGATCAAGAAGATAAATAATTAAAGATGAAAATACGATAAAAAATAATTTATGTTTATTGCATTAATTGTTCTATGAAGCTTTTTTTATCAATGATTTCTGTTGTTAAAATCTGAAATTTTTTTAATTTAGAAATTTCTTTTTTACACACACCGCCTATAAACAATACGACATCTTCCATTTCTCTTTTTTCCATATTTTTATTTTCACTTTTACTTTGCATCATATTTTTATTCTGATAAAATATTCTATCGAATTTATAATTATCAATATCCTGTCTTCTTACCGCCTTACACAAATCCGGAAGAAATATAGGTCTTCTCTTTCTTATTTTACTTACATTATTAAAAAATTTTAAAAGTTTAGGACCATACGTATAAATCAATTCACGTTTTAAATTTTCATAATGCCCTGTACTAAATTTTGAATGATTATTATTTATATTAAATAAAATATACTCACTAAGTATTTCTAATTCACTTTTTATATTTATTTTATCAATAAAATCTTCTTCTGTTTTACACAAATCAAGAAGATTTTCCATCGGTTCGAGATTAAATGATAATGGTGTAATAATATCTTCCGTTCGATCAAATATCACCAATCTACGTATTTCTTTGCTATTTTTTGAAAATTTAGGTTTCGATTTATTATATTTGTTCAACTGTTCTCCCAAATCAGTTGCAATTTTTCCTTTACAATATATTTCCGATATAATAAATTTTTTAAAAAATTTAAACAATTCAAAATTTAAAAGCTGATAATTATCTTCTATGAATAATGTAGTGAATAAAGATCTTTCCATACTAAGAATATTATCTATCGGTATAAAATATAATTGTATAATATTATTTGTAAATAATTGAGATAAAATACCATTATATTCTATATTCTTAAATTCATTTTTATCTAAAATATTCTCTTTATTCTTTTTTCTTAAATTAATTATACAATTGCTAATATTCAAAGTAAAATCCACATTAATATGTCTAAATTCCTTAATACAATTAACACCAGTATAAATTATAACCAAATCGTTATCATCATTAGGATCAGACGATATTTTTGAATAAGGAAATAAACAACAAAAAAATTTAAAAATATCTTTACTAACCACCAATTTTAAATTCTTTAAAATTTCCATACGTATTTTATAAGTATCTTCTATTGTATTTTTATCGTTAGATTTTATTTGTTCATTATCCATTTCTTCAGATATTTCCTTTATCTTACCAATTCCATTAGACGAATTATTATTTTTAAATTTCAATTGTTTTTGTAAATATCCATATATCAATACATATATAATCTTTTCATTATTATTAATTATAATATCATATAATTTCATAATCATTTACCATAATTTCATAATATAAAAAATATAAAACAATGTTTTACATTTCATAAATAGAATAATTACAATATCACATAATGTATTTCTTTCAAATATTATTATAAAAGTTATAATATAAGAATAAATAGAAGTTATAATATAAGAATGAATAAAAATTATAATATAAGAATAAATAGATGTTATAATTGATTATATAAGAGAATAATATTTAATAACTGAAAATAAGATATATTTAAGAATATTATTAACTTTTATTAATATGAATATTATATTTTTCATAATCTATAGTTACTGTATAAATATTTAATTATGAAAAGATTAAAATATAATTTATATTTCTATAAAAATAAGTAAGATAGAGTACATCATTAAAGAAATAAATAAGAATTTATTTATAAAAAATTGAAATTAAAGATATATAACATTATTTATAATAAGGTTAATAAACTTTAATTATTGATTGACAATCAAAATGAAAATTATTTAAAATAATACATATTATTATAGAATATAACAATTGAATATGTATTTAAATAAGTAAGGTAAAACTAAAAATATATTTATTTATTTACCTTTTCAAACAACTTTCCACGCATTCAAAAATATAAAAAATAAATATATTTTTAATAAGAACAGATTATCCAATATAACAACATATATAATACATAGAATTATAATGTGTTTAAATTAATCTTTCAATGAATACACTAACATCTAAAATTCTAACATCTTGGAGCATAAGGTAAATACAAGATTGACAGAGATAAAGAACAAAACCAGTCAATATAATTTATTTGTGCGTCAAGAATCCCATGCTTTTAAATTATGATATATTATAACTTATAAGAATTAAATATAAAAATATTACGATAAATAAATAACTTAAAACATTATCAATTAGTTTTACTATTAAATAATCAATCTTGATAAAATATAGTAATCTCAAATCTTAAATATATCAATAGATATTTTATCAAAATTGAATTAAAATAATATATATAACAATACTCTAAATTATGATATATAATGAACATAACGTAATAATTTGTAATAACAGATATATAAATTTTTTTTATAAACAAATATTTTTATTCTTAATAAAAATTATTGATATACGAAATAGAACCTTAAAATATTATTTATTTCCTCTTAATAAAATTTTTGGGATTAGTGACTTTGGGTACCCCGAAAAAACAATATTAAAAAAAGAAAATAAATGTACCAAATAAATTAATTTAATGTTGTTTTATGGCTATACCGTGCAAGACTTGTTCAAAGCTAAAATTATTTTTTTTTAAAAAAAAATATTGATCGATAATCCTTATCAGAGATTTTTTGCTTTTTGGCTTGCGAATTTTAATGTATTCTTTTAAATATCTCCATACAGATTCTATTGTTTGTGTATGTATTTGTTTATTTGTAGGGTCTACAAAATTTTTAGAATGATTAATTTTAAAATGCTGTAAGTCGAGTGATTCAAGATTTTTGTATCCTTTCCAACAATCAGTGACAACGATTGATTTAGGTTTGATATGTTTTTTAATTGTAATTCTTAAGAAATCCGAATTTCTTGATTTGATAACTCTAAAAAACATCTTATCCGAACCTCTTTATATTTTTTCCAGCAACCTATATCGTCTTAACTAATCACCAACATTATATTTTCTTTTAGATACCGCGCTCTCGTCTACCTCAACCCATTTATTATATTCCCCAATTTTGTTGTTATTAATCTTCATAATTTTTGAATTGAAACAATCCATTATTGTATTGACTCCTTTATAATTTATGTTTATTTCTTTTAAGTCTTTTTTCTGTACCCATTCTTATATTACTTCTAAAATTTTTGATAATTTTATTTTAACTTTATAAAAAATAGAACCTTTTCTTTTTGAAATGGTTTGCTTTTTGCATTTATTTATCATACACTTCCAAATATATCTGTCATTCTTCTTGACGGTCACTAGATTCATTCTTTTTTTGCATTTTTTATAATTAAATGATTTTTTTAATACTCCAAGGTTCTGTAGGTATTCAACAGTTTTGCACGGTGAGTAAATTACTGAGTTCAATTGACGTCTATTCATAGTCATGTATTCTTTTTTTAATATTGTTTTTTCGGGGTACCCAAAGTTACCAATGCCAAATTTTTATATTATTTATTTTGAAATAATAAATATATATTTTTTTAAAAATTTCTACTTTTCACAACCCATAAAAATATGTTAAAACCAATATTTATATCTGCAGGAATACCAAATAAACCTAATACAACATCTTATTATAATAACAAAATAGCTATAGCATCAGCATCCAATATAATAGTTATAGATTGCAATAACAATAATAATGATGGTAATATGGATAAAGATAATAATAACATAAATGATAATAATGATAGTATTAATATAGATAACAAACACATTGATATTAATATAACTAATAACAACAATAACAATATATCTACTATATTTATGAATAATTATAAATATAAATTATTTTTTAATGATAATATTATTACAAAAATAAAAATAAAAGAAAATTATATAATATATGCAGATAGTAAAAATAATATAAATGTTTTAGAGAATGGAAATAATATATATACTAATAATGAATCTACACCTATTTTAAGTGTTGATATATTAATATATAATAATGAATGTATATATATTATATATTCTACAACTAAATATATAAAGATTATAAAATATAATACAAACAATATGGGTGGTATAAATGATATAAAGAATACAGAGGATACAGACAATGAAAATAATATAAACAGTATACGTAATACAGATAACAAATCTACTATTAATGATACAAATATTATTGAAATGAAATACATATATGCTATAGATTCTATAATAGTAAATAATAATATTATGATAATAGTAGGTGATATAGAAGGAAGAATACATATAATAAATAATAATAAAATAATAAAAACTATTCATGCACATACTGATGTTGTAAAAGATATAAAAATATTAAAGATAAATGAAGATAGAAGAGAGAATATGAACAATGATAAAGATATATCTTACAACGATAGAGATGTATCTTATATGAAAAATATATATATAATTACAGCATCTCAAGATAGATCTATAAAAATACATTCATTGTATGATTATACTTTAGTATCTACTTTGATATCACATAGTGATTGGATTAATAGTATTAATATGTATAAAAATGATATTATTAGTAGTTCTTCTGATAATACAATAATATATTGGAAATATAGAGATAATGGATGGGAGATAAAAGAAAGATATGGTGGATTACAAGAAAAAAATAGAGCGTTTTATAATGCGTTCGTAATGGAGGATGGTGATGATGTAAAATTGTTGGGACAATCGCATACTGGGGGTTTTTATTGTTATAATATAAAATATAAAGATGGTGGGGAGAATTGTTTGGGATATTTTTATTCTGGACATACAGCAGAAATAACATCTTTAGATTTTTACAAACAGCAAGATAATTACGATAATGATGATAATTATAATAGTGATAATGATATAAAGGATATACAAAATAACAATGATATACAGAATAATGGTAACGATATGAAAAATATGCTTATATCAGGATCATTAGATTTTACTGTTAGAATATTTGATATAAAAAATAATATGGAGGTATTAAGACCTATGTGTCATGGTTATCCTATAAATGATTGTAAGATAATAAAAAATAGTAATAAAATAATTATAGGAAGTGAAGAAAGTATTCTTAGAATAATGGAGCCAGCAGAAATATGTTATAAAATTATACAAGATACGAAGATTGATAATATATGTTATAAAATTATACAAGATGAAAAAATTGACGATAATAAATGTTATGAGATTATACAAGATAAAATTGATAACCATGAATTTACTGCCGCAACGACTTCAGAACTGTCTCTCACCAATGAAATATTATCCTTATCCATAAATACAAAAAATTTCATCAATGAAAAAAGCCTATCAGATTATCTTCTATTTTCTGAATATAAAAAATTATACGGTCATTATTTTGAAACTGAATGTATAGCCACAGGAAATAATTTTATATTATCAACCAATAAATCATCAATAAAAAAATATAGTGGAATATTTTTATGGTATAATAATAATAATGAGGATTATGAATTAGTACAATATATAGCAGTACATGATTTAACAGTAACAAAAATAAGAATAACAGAAAATAATAAATATGTGATAGCAGTTTCAAGAGATAGAACAGCTAGCTTATACAGCATAGAAGAAGATAACAATAATGATGGTAATAATAATAATCTTGATAGTAACAGTAATAACCATAGGAGTGATAACAATAATAAAAATGTTAACAGTAACAGTAATAACAATGATAATATAATAAATAGAATTATAAAGAAGAATAAATATTATTTAAAATTTATAGAACGTATATCAGATCATAAAAGATTAATAAATGATTGTTATATAAATGATAGATATTTAATTACATGCAGTAGAGATAAAAGAGTATTGATATATTCCTATAATAACAATAATATTGATAATAATAATAATAATGATAGACATATTGACAATAATGATATTGATAGTAATAATAACAATAATATTGGTAGTAATAATATAATAGATATAAAATTATTAAAAGAAATAAAGATAGAATACGAAGTTACTGCTATATCTGTTATATATAATATATTATTAATAGGTGATGTATATGGTTATATACATTTATATAACATAGATAATATATTGGATATAAAATTTATAAGTAAATATAAAATACATAGTAAAATAAATGTAATAGAAGTAAATGAAAAAGAAAGAATAATAGCAACAGGAGGAGGTGATAATATGGTAAGAGTATTTAAAATATAATTATAATATTTATTTTTAATATTACATATTTCTATACGGTGTTTATTTACTTTAAGATTTACTTTTATATGTTATTTAAAAATTAATATTAGAATTATATTTCTTTTAAATTCTGTAACGCTATGTGAAATAGAAAATAATATTATTACAGTGTTATTAAAATACTATTACAGCATTACTAAAGTACCATTGTAATATTATAATATCAAAATATTATTGAGATATCATTTGAAATATCATTGTATAATATCATTTAAATTAAAATTAAATTAATTTAATTTTTTTAATATTTTTTTATTTTACCCTTAAATGTCTCAGAGTGTTAAATCTTTAAAATCGAAATCCTCTAAGTATAATGCTTCTTCTGATATATTTTATTATTTCTATTCTAGCAAACAATTTCTAAGCAATTGTGTTAAACCTAGTTCTAAAGAATATTGGAATTTATTGAGATCTCATGTTATTGGTATTGGTGCTTTGGGATTTTTAGGATATAGTATAAAATTTATACATATATTGATAAATAATGTTATAGTGAATAAGTAAATGAGTGTGTAGCAATGGGAATATAAGTGAAATAAAAGAAATAAAGAAATAAATAAATATTTGTAATATTTTATTTATAATTTTTTTATTAAAATTATGAATTAAGAGTTTTTTATTAGTGAAGGTAAGATGAGATTAATGCATATATGTAGTGAAATTAGTTAGTATGAGTTTAATATTTACTTTAAAAGAGATCATAGTTTTATTAGTTTTGGTGTTTGATTGGTTCGAGTGGTTTAACTACAATTAAAATATAAAACTATATTTAAGTAAAAATATAATTGAAATTAATATAAGATTTTGGTAGTAAAGTTTTTTTATTATTTATAAAAATCTTATTTTAAAGAATTTCATTTTATTAAAAAGTTAAATATCCATGAATTTATTCATTTTTACTATCACTTACACATCGTTCATGATCATTGTTTTTCCTAAACCAAAGTTCATCATCTTCATAATTTTCTTTACTACGCATATAATGAAAAACTCCACCATAAATCATCACAATCGTTGATAATATTCCACAGACAACCATAAACATTACGATTAAAAAATTTAAGAATTTTTATTTAATTTTTTTACCTTTTTGGTCAAATTTAGTTAAGTGATATTGGTTGTAAAAATAATGTATTATATTGATATATTTATGATAGCAATATAAAATAATTTTATATTTATTTGTTTAAAGAAGTAAATTGTTTTATAGATACTTTTTAAGGGAAATAAGTAAATGTTAAACTTTTTATAGATTATCATTATTTGTTAAGCTATAGTTTGTGGTTGTTTTTTATAATTTCGTTAAATGTAATTATTATACAATAAAAAAATTATTGAATGTATTTGGTGGATTTTGATTTATATTTTTTTTTAAAAGAATTATAACCTTGAAAATATTGATTGGAATCGAAGAATCTTGATTTATTTTCATTGGTGAATTATATAAAATATATTGTTTATATAATTTTAATAAAATAAATTAATATATTTAATTTAATAGTTATTATAAGCTATCAAGTATGTAAATAATTATATATTATAGCAATTATAAAGTACTAGTCTATTTTTAATAAATTTTTATTTATCGGAGTTTCTTGGATGGTTTTGACTTATCGTGGTTCATGACCTTTGGTTCTTTAAGTACATTTAAACTTATATTAATTAGCGTCGCTAAAGATATGCATTAATCTCATCTTACCTCATGCCCAAAGTGTTGGTAATTTGCGTATTATATACATTATTACTCAGATACAGCTTCTTAGAGAACCTAAACTTCTTTCTTAGCATAATATTGGCGAGTTATAACTCAATACAGTGATTGCAATTACATTAGCTAAACACTATTTTAATTTAGTAACAGGACTGTGATATAAGGTATAAGTAATCCTATGTTACTGAATCTTCACATATCAACAACATAAAAAATTTGAAACACCAATTTATTTCCAGCCAACCTACTCCTCTGTCAAATAATTATGTTTAAAACATACTGAATGGATATAGATTTTAATAAAAAATTTTGAAATTATTAGTATTTAGAAAGAATAAGCGTTCAAATGACTATAGGATATAATAGAATAACTATATATGTAATTGTCTCATTTAATCAAATCTTCAAAAAAATACAAGAACGATAAAGACTAACCATATTAAAGTTACAATAAAGGTATTATTGTGAATAAACTGATATAAAATGCAATTAAATTTATTAATGTGTTTATATTAACAAATGGCAACCATTTATGGCCATTACTTCTTTATATAGGAGTTTTAGAACATTAAATATATTTTTATAAAAAGTAATTTATTATCAATTAAAAACAAGCACCTTTAAAATATCTAAGAATATAATTTAATAAAAGTTATGGTATTTTAACACAAACTACTTATAATGAATTTAATAATAATAAGAAATTTGGTTATGGTAACAATAAAATATATAACCATTATGGTAAATAACCTCTGTCAGCTTTCGATAGAAATCTTATTGGGATGATTCTAATATTGGAGTACATCAGATACAAATTCATAATAAAGAAAATATCTTAAAAATAGAAATAAATATAAAAAACAATCCATTAAATAATTTATAATAAAAAAATATGTAAAAGATAAATATAATATTTATTATTGATTTTACCATAAAATAAATTATCTTTATAGAAATTTTTATCAATTATAGAAATATAAATATATTTCTATGATATTGTTATATGTATGTATATTTATAAATCTATCTTATCTAAATATACTGTATAATAATTATTGATCTATCGATAAAAAATATAAAACATTTAAAATTCTATATTTTATAACTAAAACATTAAAATATCATTTTTTATTTTTAAAAAAACAAATTATTTGTTCTATTTTCAAACAATGATTTTTTATCAATTTATTTACTAAAAAAATAAAATGGAAAATATCCATATGAAAACAAAAAAGACAAAATATAAAACTTGTAAAGAATCTAAAAATAATATTCTAAAAGAAGATTCTATATTAGAAGACGATAGTAATAGAAATAATATATCTACTGATAATAAGTTTATAGAAGATAACAAATCTCTTCAAATTCCTGAAAGTAGCATAAATTATGAAAGTGATATAAATAACATAAATGATCTATGTCTGTTAAAAGAACTTAGTATAGAAAATATTCTTCAACATTTAGAATATAGATATAATAGAAATATTACACATACATATGTTGGACCAATGATAATAACATTAAATCCTTATACATATTTTAATGACGGTCATGTTGTTAATGCAAGTATATCATCTAACATAAACAAACAAACTGATAGCATAAATAAGAAAGATATAAATACAGAAACAGGTTTACAAAATAATGATATTTTTTATAATCCACCTACAACATATACGAATACAGGATATAATTATATATACGAGATGTTTAAAGATATTATATCATCAATAGAATTATATAAAAATCAGGTAGTTATAATAACTGGAGAGAGTGGTAGTGGTAAGACTGTTAATACAAAAATAGCTATGGATTATTTATTGAGTTATAACAAATCTAATGAAACAACCAATTCTAATAATTCTGAAGATAATAACATTGATATTAATTATACTAATAATTTAAATATCTGCATAGAAAATATACATCCTATCTTGGAAGCATTTGGTAATGCAAAAACAACTTTAAATGATAATTCATCAAGATTTGGTAAACTTATAAAAATATTCTATAAAAAGAATAATAACAATAAATCTTATAGTGATTATAATATAACAGGATTAAAAATAGAAACCTATCTTTTAGAAAAATCAAGAGTAACACATCAAAATATAAATGAATTTAATTATCATATTTTTTATTATACAACAATGTATTATGGTATAAATATTTCAGATAATAGATTTATTTCTTTTGATGATAATACAGAAGAAGTATTATTTAACAAACAATATTGTATAGATAATTTTAAAGAAGTAGAAACTGCACTGGAGAAATTAAATATGGATATAGAATATGTGTTTAATGTTATTAAATGTATATTATATCTAGGTAACATTAAAGTTTTAGAAAATACAGGTCAATCAAATAGTAATATTACTTTTACTATCAAAATAAATGAGGAAATAGAATTTATATCATCAGTATTAAAATATTCTGATGCTAATAGTTTTGTAGAGTCTTTGTTAATAGATAAGCTTGTAATCAGTAGAGAAATAATAACCAAGCATAATGATAAAAATAAAATAGAAGAAAAAATAGAAAGTATAAGTAAAAATCTATATAATGGTTTATTTAATCATATAATAGATAATATTAATTCTAAATTAACACCAGATGATAATTTAGATGGAAATTCAATCTCTGATATATCTGATAATGAAAATATATATACCATATCATTAGTAGATATATATGGTTTTGAAGATAATAAAAACAATGATATAGAACAGTTTTGTATTAATTGGGCAAATGAGAAAATACAAAATGAATTCATAAAGGATTTATTTGGAAGACAATTGCAGAAGTATAAGGATGAAGGTATAGATATAGATTTAAATGGATACAGTGAGGGTAATAGTAGTAATGGCTCTAATACAGGTATTATTTATTCAAATGCGCTATCTTTAATAGAAAATAAATGTGGTATTGTAGATTTGGTTGATGAAGAATGTAGGCTTAATGGTAAAGTAGAAAATTTATTTGTAAAAATTAATAACTTTAATAAGAGTAATCAATCTCTTGTAGGTTTATTTAAAGGGTATGGCAATAGTAATATTAGCAGTAGTAATGTATCTAATAATAGTAGTAATGTATCATCTAACAACAATAATTCTTCATATAAAAGTACAAATAATCCTTTAGAAATTGATAATTTTTATTTACACCTAAAACATTACGCAGGGACAATAAAATATAGCTTAGATAATTTTTTAATAAAAAATAGAGATAAAGACAGTATAGATGTGATATTTAAAGATATAAAAAATAGAAAGCCTGGTCATAAAACAATATTATCATCATTTAAAGATTCTCTAAATTCTCTATTCTCTTTTATATTACAATCTAAAGTATATTATATTCGTTCAATCAAACCTAATAATTTAAAAATATTTAGTTATAATAAAGAATTAGTAAAGAATCAATTAATGACTACGGGTATAGTTAGTGTAATAGAAACATCTAAAAATGGATATTTCTATGATATAGAAATAGATATGTTTAAAAATAGATATAGTGATAGTATTAAATATATTATGGATAATTATTTTAAAGATAATTGTTCTGATTCTTTAGAAATATTAACAAAGCATATAGATATGAAAATAGGTAAAACAAAAGTTTTTTTGAAAAATAATAGTTTAAAAATATTAGAAGATTATAAAGAATTGATATTTAGAAATAAAAGAATAATAAGTGAAAGTATTAGATTGTATTTAAATGATAGAATAAAGAATAGAAATATTATTGGTAATTATATCAAAAGATATTATATTAACTATAATAATAGTAAAAATATACTATCGTCTACTCTTAAGAGTTATTTATTTAAGAAGAAATTAAGTATATCCACTGATATAATATCATCTGCTGTTAAATGTTATATTTTAAAAATAAAAGTAGCTAGATCAAACAATATTATATCCTCGATATTGAAATATCAATCATTTAAAATAAGAGTAAATAGATGTAGAGATAAAATAAATGCTGCGATAAGATTATATTTATATAACTATAATTATAGTAAGTATATGATTAATAGGTATTGTAGATATTTATTAGAGCTTTGTGATAGTTTTAATAGTCCAGAATTAGAAAAGGGTGATATTGAAATTGTTACAGAAAATGTACAGAGTAATGAAGAAACAAAAATAAAAGAAGAAATTAATAAAAATATAAGTACAGAAAATTTAAATATAAAAAATAAACTAAACGAAGAAAATAAAAAAATATGTTTTATTAACGATGATGAATGTAATATATCTTCTGAATATAATAATCAAATAGAAAATGAATTGATACAAAAACCAACCACAGAAATAAAGATGGAAAAAGATGAACCAATGACACATCATAGTAAAATGATAAGTGAATTAAATAAATTATCTATTGGTGCATTAAAAAATAAAACTAATCAAGAATTAAAAGTTATGGTGGAAACAATAAAGGAAGACCTCAAAGGATTAAAGTCAGATAATAATAATAAAAATAAAATAAAATATTTAGAAGATAAAATAAAAATAATAGAAGATTTTTTGAATGAAACTACAATACAGAATGATTTGGAAAGTGGTAGTAGTTTTAGTAGTATAATTGATATTAATAACAAAAAAACATGTAATACCTGCTTGGATGATAAAATCCATAAAGATGATTGTTGTAAGAATTGTAAAACCATAGAAACAAAATATAAAATACAAACAGAAGAATTGAAAAAGATAAAAAATAATGATACGGATAAAATAATTTCAGAATTACAAAATAAAATAAAACATTTGGAATCACAAGTAAAAGATGATGAAAAGAAAGAAATACAAGATAATAATATGTTTGCTAATTACGCTGGTCTACCAATATCTTCACATTATGATATATTCAGTTGTTTAATAGAATTATATATTAATGAATCTACATTATTTGATAATTATAAGAATATAAAAATTAATAATAAAAATAAAATAGATAGTAATATCAATCCATCTCACACTACACTGCCATTCAGTAATATTTTCCCAAAAGATGAAATATACAGTCTATCTTACATAGCTTATAATATAATTATCAGATTAAGAAATAATAGAAAAGAAATAGAATTATTTAATATATTCATATCACAATTAGAAGGAAGAATAGTAAGAATAGAAAATAATATAGAAAAAATAGCATTTATTTTAGTAAATACGTTAGAAATTAAAAAAATCATCAATTATAGAAAATATAGTAAACTTAAAGAAGAAAAAGATAATGAATATTCATATGATATAAGCAATGAATATGGAAGAGATTATAGTTTTAATAAATATATAGATGAAATGGATAATAAAATAAACACAGAAGATAATAACAATTACAATCATTCTAACAATAATAACAATTATAATCATACAACTAATAATATTCTCTCTATGAAAGATATAGAAGATATATCTTATAAATTAGATAACCTAATAAATATATTAACTGTTATGATAACATCATATATTATATCTAACATAAAGAAATATATTCCATTGATATTAGAATATGATAATTTTAAAAAAAATATATTAAAATCATTATTATACGATAATATAGAAATATTAACGAATAAAATAATCAATTATATAAATATTATAGATTTATATTATATAGATACTGAATATAGAGATTATATAATAAATTATATACTTAAATATATTAATGTATTTATATTTAATAGAATAATAAATAATATTAATAATAATACAGATAAAGAATATAAAGACAATAAATCATATACAGATACGAATAATAATAATAAATATACTTTCTTCTTTAAGAAACACAATCTAAATCTAGATTTAGATTTCAGTAAAAAAATAAATTATAATATCAATAAAATAGAAGATATGTGTAGAAGTATAAAATATAATAATATAGAAATAATAAAATATATAAAAGATATAGTATTATTAATTAATTCTGTGTATTCTTCTAATAAAATATTAAATGGAAAAAATACACGTAAAACAATAAATGAAGAATCTATAAAATATTTAGAAGATAATTTAATTTTGAATAAAAAACAAATAAATATAATATTGGAAAATATAAAGGATATAAGAATAATACGAGAATATAAAGTAATAGATAATGAAAATATACAAAGTAAAGATAATATTTATACTTTAAGTAAAAATAATATAAATTTAGAAAAACCTAGACTTATATTACCAGAGTTTACAAAGAAATGTAATACTATTAATGTTGTAATACCTAGGTTTATACCTAAGAAGAGTATTACCAGTATATTCTATGGTATAGATAATATTAAAGAAATATGATAATTATAATTATAATTATAATAAATATTATTTTATAGCACTCTCTACTATTCATTATCTTTATTATTCATTATTATTATCATATTATTTATTTTATTTTACCCTATGTTTCTATCGCAAATAGAATTATGTTTATTTTTAAACATAGATATAAATAGTACTGATAAAGAAATAGAATCGAAATATAAAAATATAATAATGAAAATACATCCCGATAGAATTAGAAATAATAATGAATATATCAATGATATAAATAATAATAAAAAATATGATATAAATAACTGTAATTCTATAGATTTTATTAAATTAAAAGAATATTATACCAATTGGAAGAATAAGATAGGGTTTTATTCTAAACCATATGATATTGTTAAAAATAATAATAATGTAATATGTAGATGTGGTGATACTTATGATGATGGTATGGGTATAGTATATTGTAATTCATGTTCATGTTATATTGTAGTTATACAATAATAATTATAATTTTAGATTTTAGAATTAATGGTTGTAATTGAAATAATGTAATAATAATTGTAATTAGATTATAGGATATTAATTATTATTGTATAATTACGATATAGAAGGAATATTTATCAATTAGTATATATCTATTAGTTTATTTATTCTATGATATATATATTTTTATTGATTAATTATAAGAGTAATATTTATGTTGTGTAAAATTTTTATTAGAATAAAAATTATATGGAATTTTACAAGATCTTAATAATAATTGAGTGGTTGGTTTTCTATTTCTCTTGTGGAAAATAAATAAAATGTATTTTTTGAATAAAATATTTATAATTTAGAAGATTATTGTTATATAGGTTGAATAACAAATACGTTACTCTTATGATTAGCTTTATGTACTCTTTTAAATTATATTGTTTAAAAATATTGTATTTATTTGTTTAACTGTATTTTCTTTGAATATTTAATCTTACAATATAAAAATATTGGATCTTTTATAAGTACGTTATTTATTGAGTTTATTAAGGAATGAATATTTATTTGTAGAAATTTAGTGAGTGGTTATATCATATTTCTGTATGAATATTTTTTTTTGTTTTATTAGAATACGGCGAAGTCCTTTATTTATATATTATATTGTATGAAGATATTATATTATTAAACCTATCATTATAGGTTGTAAGTACATTGCTCTTATTTTATCTTATTTGATAAAATGTTATATTTTTATATGATAGATGCGATCTTAGTTTTTTGAAGATTTTTATTGTATCTTATAATACAGATTAGTAAAATATTAATATTGAATCTTTTGATTCTTAACATCCAATATAATTTTTATTCTAATTTAATGATATATCGTCTGTACTCATATATATTTTTCTGTTCTTCATAACATTAATATTTTTGTATATAACAAATTTCTAACTATAGATATCTCTCTCTTATAAATTATTATTAATAGTTTTATGAAGGAGTAATCTCTTTCATAGTGTCAAAATGTCATTTTTTTAGTTAGAAAAACAATGACATAAAATAATAACGATTATTTTTCTATCTATTAATTTAAGATATAATGTATTATAGTCTTATATAAAACTTTTTATTTTTAAAATATCTATAATGTCATTTCAAAAATAAATTACAAAACAAAATTTATTTTATAAAAATCGAAATTATAACATATTAACAAAATAATATATAAAAATATTGTAACATTTATTTTTATATATTATTTTGCTGTCATATTCAAATATCTGTTTATGGTAAATTTCATAAAAATAAATACCAATAAAATTTTTTTTATTATGAATATTGGTTTAATTGTTGCAACGTTTATCGAACATGGTATCTTTGGTGTTACTTCAGGTCAATTTTTACAATGCTTACAAAATACTAATGATCACTTTGTCGGTTTAAATCCTAGGTTACCCTATGTTAAAATGTTTTATATAACTTATGATATTAATGCCTACAGTAGGTATTATGTAGAGCAAAAGCTTAGAACTACAAAATTTAATATAAACTTTTATAACTATAAGACAGTGGCGAGAGAAAGAAATGATAGGGATTTGTATGTGGAAATAAGTAATAATCATGGTTTAACATTAAATGTTCTAGTAGCTAGAATATATGAAATGGAAGACAACTGTTTAAGTGAACTGGAAAATATATATATGAATGTAAAATATGCTATAGAAAGTAAAGGATATTATTTACCTCAAACTATAATGGATCATACACCAAGGATAAATTTTATATCATTAGCAAAACTTCCTCATGAAGTTTGTTCAAAAAAACTATCTCCCGACTCTTTTCTCTATTGGGTAATAAGAACGGCAGCAAGAATTTACAGAAAAAAAACGGGCAAAAGAAGAGTGAATTCCCGATATCCTCATATTGCATTTTTTGATAAAACGGATATACCGGATAGTTCAAAAGAACAAATTCTAAATGAATTTGCATCTAAAACAGATGGTAAATCAGTTGATATTTCGAATATAAAACTATGTGGGAAAGCTATTGTTATTGACTGTACAAGTTTTATAGCAGATGAAGGATTGATAGGAAAAGATAAGGATTTTCATATTACTATAAACTTTGATCATGGTAATGATAATTTAACTCAAGAAAACGTATGTATTATGAATGATGCTATAGCGGAAACTTTATCATTTTATGGAAATTAAAAAAATGAATAAGGATATTAAAAGTTTACTGTTGTATTATTTTTATTTTCGTATTTTATAATATATTTATCGTGGGCAACACCGTTGTAATAACTAAAAAGGTCTTTAAATTTAAATTAAGGAAAAAAATATTTTTTATAGCTTCTTTAATTTCCTTTTCTGTTCAAAATTAAAAATATTCATCATTTTATGGATCCAATATCTTATCGGCATGTTATAAACATATCTCTATATTTGTTACATTCATGGAATTATATAATATTATTGTCGTAATTGATAAGTTCTTTAATTAAATTGTTGTTTATGTCTATCATTAGGTGAAATAATATTAATAATATTTTCGTATCCGAAATTATTTTTTTTTGTTTTCCTCCAGAGAAAAAAAAAGCTTTCATCTACATAGTAAGTCGATTTTTAATGCATTTTATACGATGTTTGAAAGTCAAAATAAAGAATATATCTCAGACATATTATTTTCTTTAATTACAATATAATTAATTAGTAGGTTTTTGCTTAATAAGAATAAAATATAAAAAAGTAATATAAATTTTATTTTTACCTGATTCATTTGTCACTTAGGGATATATTCCATTTAGGGATTTTTTATCCTTAATTATATTTTAATGAAATATTTAATTTCAGGAATATTGAAGCATACATGCTAGTAATTTAAAAATATTCGAATTTTATATTTAGATAGGGTTTTTTATAAAGCAGTAATATATAAAAAAGCATCTAAAAATATGAAGATAATTTTATTAATAAAATAATAGCAAATAAACTATAAAACAATTATATTATAATTAAAAAATATACTAATGTTTTTACCTAAAAAAGTATTATTTATACAATCATTCTTTATTTTAATTATTAACGTCTATTTAATCATGTGAAAAAATAATATCATGTATTTGTTAGCTTTTTTTATTTCAGCGATCCATTCTACCATAATTCTTGTTGATTGTACAAAACAGGTTCTTGAATACGGTGAACAGCTTAAGCAGTATTCTAATCTTAAAGATATAGATTTGGATAAAGTTATTGCAAAGATGAAGGTAAAGGATAGGAATACAATAGAAATTGCTATGAAACAATTGAAAATTCAAAATGAACCTGATTTCGATTGTTTAGTTGATTTTTTAAAAATGTTTGGTGAAGCATTTGAAATAACATTTTTTGGTGTTAAAATAAAAACTGATAAAAAAGAAGAATTGATTAGAACAATAAAAAATGGTTTGACTTTGAAGGAGATAGAATTTTTAATGGGTATATATAATATTTCATCAGTTTTGAATGTTGATAAGGTTATTGAAAAAACACCCAAAGATATATTTAATGAATATAGTGAAAAGTTGATTGCTTTTATAAACAGTGATTGTTATATGTATGAAAGCACGATTGAAATGCTAGATAAATATGTCAATGAAATATATGAGGTGTATAATGATCTTATACGTAGTTATATAGATCATTTGAACGAGATAAATATGTCTAAAACCATATTGCATAGTATTGGAATAAACGAGGTACCATTGGGGTTAAAAGATTAAAGTGGTTATTCTTTTATATTTAGAGTTCTTGTAATATATGTTTTATTTTTTTCTATCTATTATTAGGGTCTTATTATTATTATACTTCACAATTAGTAAAAGTAATATTTATCGGGTAAAAATAAAGGTAAGGTTTATATTTTAAAAAACTCGTTTCGAAAGTTACACCCCATTTAGAATGAATTTAAATCTTAATATTTGGTTTTAGTAATTTTTTTATAAATAAAATATATTTTATATAAAATATTCGTTCGTACTAATGAAACCTTCGAATCAATCCTTATGTTTTTGTTGAAAAAGAATATGCATGTTATATTATCAGAAGGAATTAAAACTTATATTTTTATCGTCGATTCAATATATTTTAAGCGTAATAAAAGTATCATTTGATTTTTTAAAAAAAATTATACAAGTGTTTAAACAACTTTGAATATAAAAATTGAAAATAATAATAATGTAATATTGTATACTTATGTATTGTTAAATTAAACCATGTTTCGACGTTTCCGTAAAATAAATATGTATTGACTAATAAATCGGTTGATATTATGTTACAAAAAAGTTGATGATCTCTTTAATTGTTTTGAAAAAGTAAATACATGTACTTTAAACATGATTTAATAATCAATAATATACTGTAAGTTATAATCGATGTATATATATAATGAAACTAATTATTAATGTGTATTCGAATAAACGACTTTGAAATATATTAGCCTGTAATTAATAAGAGGGTATTAATTTAATTAAATTTTAAACTAAAAAAAATAATACAGGTTATACAGAAAACAACGGGGAACGGTTGTTTTTACCACCATATTTCTAAATTAACCCAACATAAAACGTATTTACCGAACATTTTTTATAATTAAAAATTTTCTTTGATGTTGTATTTAAAAAATTCTGTAATACTAAATTAAGTTTCTCGTTAAAAATAAACTTATAAAAAAATAAAAAATAAAGTTTGTGCTCTCCAGTAAAACGAGTCTAGAAGAAAGGGAAATAATATATTGTGGATGAAATTTTACGATATCATTAAAGATATCTCCGAAACCATCTAATTCCTCCGAAACCATAGTTCTCCCCCAAACATACATATATATAAAAATGTAAAAAGCTGTCGAAATTAATATGTAAAGATAAAAAAGAAAGATATATATGATGTGTTTAACAAATATATGGCAAAAGAACACTATATTTATTCAAAATATGTCTTTTTTCGAATGGATTAAAAAGACTTTTAAACATACCGTAATAATACCGTTCGAGTTGTATAAAAATACAATAGTAAATAACATAAATACAGATAGTAATGTTTCAAACTAATAATCATTAATTTTATTAAATCATTATGAACGATCTGTATCTTAGAAATTCAAAAATAGGTAGCATGAGGAAAATAGAAATAGATGAATTGTTTTGTTGTTAAAAGAAAATATAATGATGGTCGAATATTAAAAACACAATAAATGTTGGAAGAATCTGTAGTGATATGGGCAATATGTTTTTGTCAAAGATTTCAGACAGAAAAGAAGTTATTTTAGTAAATATAACACGAAATCCACAATATCCTTTTTTTATTTACTTCTAAATATAATTTGTGACACAGATACTTTAAGAAGATAAAACAATAAGTTAAAAAAAGTAGACAAATCAATAAAAAAATATAAACTCCATACTAATTCACTAGGTACTATTTATTTCATTTCTTCTTCATTTTTCATTGTATTCTCAACCTTTTTTTCTACCTGACTTGCAATCTTTTTAGCTGCTTCCACTGGTTTACATCCTCCCATATAACATTCTGAAGGTATTTTAGAAAGTGTTAATTCATAGATAGTATAAGCACCATTAAATTTCAATGGTCCAATATACCATAAGAATACCAATTTTATAAGGTAATACAAAGGAATATATCTTATAACAAATCCAAATGCGGATTCAAAAATAACCATTAAACTAAAAATCATCCAAAATACCAATAAATGCTTCAACTCGTTTATCTTGGGATTTACAGTATTTAACACCATTAAACTTTCCCTTAATGGTATTATAACACCTGCAATACTTATAACCAAACATCCTGCTCTAGTAAATGTAAGAAGACCTATAATAACCATTATTCCTATTAATACCTGTTCTTTCTTTACTTGTCCACCTGTTTGTTTTTCAATATAAGATAGAGATGAAAATTTTTCTGCTTCTTCTTTAATATGATCCATAGGGTTAAAAAAAATTAAAAATAAAATAGTAACAAAAGAAACATTTATGTTTCGTAGTAATACAATTAATTACAAATAAAAATATTATAATATATTTATATTAAAATTTATATAATTGTTGTGTTCCAGATATGAAAGATAATTTGTTAGATGATGGTAATATGCTGACAATGAAACTGTTGAATCGTTAGAGATTCGTTGAGAGTCAGGTTTAGTTAATAAATTGTACTGAAAAATTATAATGAAAAACTATTTTATTTAATATTTAATTTCTTACATATCTCAAAGAGGAAATTCTTATTTGATAAATACTGTATAATATGTTAATTATTTACTTTCTACCGATCACCTCCTTTTGTTGTGTATATAATTTAAAAAAACAATTATGTAATATATAAAAAATTATCAATTTTAATTTAATATAATAAATTTTATTAAAATTAAAATACATAGGTATTTATTTATAAATGAAATATTTAAACCTGTTTTATAAAAACTTTTCTAAAAAAATAGGATTATTGTCAAGTTAAAATATTCCTTGATAATAAAGTTTAAACAATTGTAACGTATATATATTGGATGTTCAGGCCATGTACCATTAGCTGATTTACTAAATTTAAAATATCCGATTTAAGAAAAATCCATCAAAGCTATTTATTAATGATCTTTAACAAGATCTGCTTAGTTCAATGGTCGTGAGGTTATAACCAAATCCGAGCCCTAGCTGGTTCGAATCCCTCCCCCAGAATAATTTTCAAAAAATATATAAAAAGTAGAAGGAGGAGAAAGGTTATTGAATAAACGAGAGTTCGATAACATAACATTGTTATAGAATATACGGCAGTCCTTTATTATATTAAACTAGTATATAGCTGATGTAGTTGCAATTCCTGTATTGATTTGTGATTCTACCAATACTATGTCAAGAAAAAGGTTGCAAAGCTCTAAGAAATTGAAAGAAGAACATTTTACCATACGCAAAACTCTATCATTCAGGAGTGTAAGGTAAGATATGATTGATGTATATCTGTAACGAAACTAGATGATACGAATTTAGATGTACTTTAGGAACCAAAAGTCATAGATAACACTAAGTTACAGCGGACGGGAATTTATATAAATAAATCTATATTTTATTATAATTTTATTCTACTATTATTAAAATAAATTTATATTACATTATTACTAGTATATTACTATTATATTATTATATACCCTTATTCTAATGGTAAAGAATATGAGGTTAGATCGTATAAAAATGAATTTAAATTTAAAAAGTTTTAATATTGATGATATACCTGATCCTAAGGATATTACATCTAATAGTTTATTAAATAAATATAGAATAGATATTATAAAACAATTGAATATAAATATAAATAATAATAAAAGAGATGATATTGATAAATATAAAAGTTTGATAAATAAATATACCGATAGAATATATGAATTAAATGGTGATGTAAAATTTGATATTGAAATAGAAGAATACGGTTAAACTATTAAAAAAATTTAATTATAAAAAATATTATTTATATTTAAATGTAATAAATGGGAGTGTTATTTAACATAAATATTTTAATTAATTATATTCAATAATAAATAAATATTATTTTGTATTTAACAGTAAACAATTAAAAACTTTTTATAATTAAATATTATTTTACTTTTAACTTAAAATATTGGTTCCACTATTTTTATCAACAACTTCTACTTCAGATTTCTTATTTCTGTGTGTTATTTTAAATACTCTATCTCCTATATCTACCATTTCTTCTTTGAAACTTATAATTAACATTTGTATTTTGTTTTCTTTTACTACATCCCTTAATACATTAGATAATGCTATTCTACTTTCTTTATCTAAATTAGCGTCTATTTCATCAAAGAAATAAAAAGGTGCTGGATCTACCTTTTGAATGGCTAAAATAAGTGATAATGCTATCAGTGTTTTTTGACCGCCTGATAAACTCTCTGGGTGATCTACGGCTATTTCTAATTCATTGTCTTTTTTTATAAGTGATGCATCTATTCTGCTTAATTTCTTGTGGAAAAATTTAAAATATTCTTGTATGGTGGAGAGTGTGTAATTGAAAATACTATTCTTTTTATTATCTAATTCTGATATAAGATTTCTTATTTCTTCTTTTGTTTTATTTAATTGTTCTTTTCTTCTAAGTAATTCTTCGTTATCTATTGTTGTTATGGATAAATCTTCTCTTATTTTTATTCTGTTTATTTCTTCTTGTATTTTTTTTAATTCTTTCATTAAATTCTTTTCTTTATATTTTTTTATTAAATCATCCTCTATTCCTATTTCTCCTATTTTACTCAGTAAAATATTTCTTTTTTCTTCTAATATTTTCTTTCTTTCTTTTCTTCTTTCAATGTTTATATCTTTAACCTCTATTACATTTTCTTCCATTCTATCTTTTAATATATTTAGTTTATCAACTAGTAATTCTATTTCTTTATCTATTTTATTCCTTTCTTCTATTCTATCAATAGATCTAAGTATTTCTTCTTTTTCATCTATTTTATTTTTTATTTTAGATAATATAATATTTTCATGGTTTAATTCATCTTTTAAATCTTCTAATTCTTTTTTAATACAATATAATTTATGTATGGCTCTATCCTTTTCTTCTTTAATATTGAAATTTTTAGAATTAATATTATTTTTTATAATATTTCTATGATTATTTTCTTTTTTGTATTCTTCAATATTTTCTATTTTATAATACTTCTTTAGTTTAGTTTCTAAAAATAATATAATTGCCTCTAAATTATCTTCATATGAATTATCATCAAATATTTTTATATTTTTTAATAAATTTATATCATTTTCTATCTCCAATATTCTTTTTCTATTTCTTTTCATATGTCTTTCTCTTTCTTTTAATTCTTTTTCTACTCTCTTGTATTCTTTTAATACATATTCTTTATGACCACCTGATATAATACCATTTCTTCTTATAATATCTCCTCCAGTAGTTATAACATTTATATTATATTTTTTAGATAAAATAGAACCAGTCTTTAAATCACTTACTAAATATGTATTTTTGGTTAAATATTTTATGATATTTTTATATTTGTCTTCTGTACGGATAAGAGAGAATATAGGTATGATGTTTTCATCATCTATAACATTATATTTTGTGTTTTCTATTCGATTTAATGGAATAAAAGTGAGTTTTTCTTTTGTAATCTTCAATATTTTTTTCACTACATTTTCATTTTCTACAACTAAATTGAAAAGATTAGAACCTAAAAGAATTTCTATTGCATTTAAAAGTTCATCTGGTATTTCAATTAATTTAAAAAGATAATCATGAACACCTTCTATTTTTATATCTTCAACATTTCTTAATATTCTTCTTTCCTCTAACTTTATTTTATTTTTTACTTTTTCCATATCTTCTTTAATTTTAGCTTCTTCTCTCCATAATTTCTTCCTTTCTTCTATTTTTTTATTTAATTTATTTTTTAACTCTTCTTCTGTTAATTGCATTCTACCTTTTGATTTTATATTCTTTAATTCTTCTTTCTTTTCTTTAAGAAGTTTTATATTATTTTCTATTTCATCTTCCTTAATTTCTTTTTTAACTAAAAATGTTTTTAAAAAATCTTCTTCATATTCATAGGCTTTGACTTTCACTGTTAATTCTTTTTCTTGATTTTTAATCATTCTCAAATTTTTATTGATTTCTTCTATTTTAATTTCAAGTTTATGTTCTTCCGCCTTAATTTTAAAATATTTATTTTCTTCATCAACTTTAGATTCAACGTTTATTTCTTGATGGTATTTCTTCAGTCTGTTTCTTTCTTCTTCTTTAATCTCCACTTGTTGTTTTATTTCCCTTAAATCTTCATTTGTTTCATCTTTAACTTCATTTATTTCTACAATATTTCCTAAATCATTATTTATCGTTTTTAATTCATTTTCTGCCATTATCCTTTCTAAAGCTCTTTTTTCTTTTTCTAAAATATTCAATCTAATTTTCTTCTCTTTTTCTGCATCTATTGCTTTCATTTTAATCTTAAGCTTATCAAACAACCTATCTATCTTACTTTCTGTTATTTCTGTTTCTTCTAACAACTTTAAAGACTTTTCTCTATCTCGTTCATAAATATTACAACCTGAAACCTCCTTAAGTAATTCCATTCTTTCTTTTTCTGTTATTGTCGCCCATTTAAACACTTTACCTTGTTCTACTATATAATTATTTGTTCTAGTTATACCACTCTCTAATATACCTTCTATCTCTTCTTTTGTAATATTTTTATTATCCAAATAATATTCATCCTTTTTCAAATTTATTACTCTCTTTAAAACAAACTCTTTATTAAGAGGTAACCTTCCATCTGAATTATCAAATTCTACTTCCACATAACCATTATTCATATCAATATTAGTTCCTTCATAAAGTAATGCTTTTTTATCTTCAAAAAATAATTTTTTATAATTTGTAAGCAAAACAAATTCAAGTGCAGATAATATACTACTTTTCCCACTTCCATTACAACCGATAACTACATTGATACCAGAAGAGAAATCTAATGATGTTGTTGAAGAGAAGCTTTTAAAATTAGAAATCGTAATTTTTTTGATATACATGGATAGAATAAAATTTATTTGTTTTATAAAAATTTGCATAAAAGACTTAACATTTATTTATGCAATAAAAACTTATAAATAATATAACCATATTAACATATTGATATGATGATATGATAAAGATAAAATATATGAACGATAATAAAAAAAAATCAAATAATTTTTAAATCCGAGAGACATTCAGCTTATCCAATATAACAACTTAAATATTCATAAACATTAAACATTGAACTAAATTATTAAATAAGAATGATAATATTAAAAATCCGATGAATTAGATTATTGAAAAATTTTCCTCTTCTCTAATGGAAAACAAAAAAATATTTAAAAACTTTTAGTTTTATTATAAAAAATACCAATATCTTTAAAAACACGATTTAAAATTTATACAAGCAATAAAAAATAATAAACCAATATTTATATAAATTTTACATATCAGAATTTAACTATGAAAAAACATGATATTAGCACATATAAAAAATAATATATTTAAATAATAAATATTCAATCAAATATATGTAACATATTTTGTAAAATAAATTTAAAATCACATAGCTTTATTTAATTCTGTATAATATTTTTTCAAACAATAAATATGTTCATCTTCATAAAAACATAAAATATTACAAAATTTACATTTTTTTACATTATCAAATTGCATCAAATAGACTTCATTTTGAATAATAAATAATTTTGTAAATAATATTCTATCACCATCTTCTTCTATAATCTTTCTCTCTTTCAAATATTCTAAATTACTTTTCTTTATATCATCTATTGGATTATAATTATATTTGTTATTATTTTTGTCATCATTATAATTATCATTACTTCTATCATCATCATCATCATTACTTTTATCACAATTATAATTTTCTATTATTTTTGTTATTATATTTTTTAATTCTTCTTCTTTTATTTTTACATTACCTTCTATATCATTTAAATCTTTTAATATAAGAATACTTCTATCATACCATAATACTGTTGTATATCCTATAGGGTATAATTTTTTATTTATAGAAGATTGATTTATAGATTCATTATTATAAATATATCCATTAGTAAGCAATGATAATATATCAGACATATGGGTATCATATATAAAATATTTAATATTATTATTTAATAGTTAAATATTATTTGATATTAATATTAGTTACTATTGTATTACTTAATATTATTTTTATATTATTTACTTACTCATATCCTATACTATTACACATATTTTATACCACTCACTAATATCCTATATTACTTACTACTCTTATATTATATACTCATAAATACTTTGAATATCACATTACTATCTTTCATTATAAAAGCTACTATAGATTCTTCCACCAACAATAAATTATCGTAAAAATGAAAAGATTGTTCTATTATTTTTCTAATCTTCTTACCGTTTACTATAATATTAAAATCATTACAATCTACTTTTCTTTTAAGTATAATATTCCTATTATTATATTTTAAAATATTATTTCTTACTGATATTTCTATATCACTTTCTATTTCTTTAATCATTTGATAATCATTTTCCAAATGTATTATAGATAATGTATTAAAATGTAATATTTTTAATTCAGAATTAAATATATTGATTTTTCTTTCTAAAATACATTCTTCTAATGTATACGTAAAAATTATATCTGTTTTAAAAACTTCTATTCGTAAATTATGCATAGATTTTATATAAAAATTAGGACGCATGAAGCTAATAGTGGTAGTATTCGTAATATTAAGACTTTCAAAAAAATCATTGCTTATATCACATTGACGGAGTATACTATTACATGGTGCCATTTCCTGAAAAATTATTGTATTCGATATATCTATAGTAAGTACTTCTTCTGAAAATAATTTATCTAGAAGAAGAGCAGAGGTTGGTGTAAGTGTAGCTTCCATAGGGAATAAAATTTTTATAATAATATTTCTTTTGTTTGAAGGAGCAAGTGTTTAAAATGAATGTATTAGTTAAATTGTTTAGTGTTTGTATAATAGTTTATTATAATTGTAATATATTATAAATTATAAAATTTTATTAGATATATTTGATCTGACAGAGTAAAAATATATAAAGAAAATAATTATATATAAATCATATATAGAATATTTACAAATAATAAAATATATTTTATACAAATATTTTTATCAAAAAAATAAATATTAAATTATAAAACATTTTATTATTTAATTTGTTACTTCTTTTTCTTTTTCTTTTTGTAATTTATTTTTTAGTCTTTCTTTTAGTGCTTTCTTAATCAATTTCTTTTGTTTCCTTTCTTTGTTTTTTATTAATACTTTTCTATCTCTTCTAACTCTTTGTATTGTAGTAACTCTTTTACTTTTACGTTTCTTTCCAACCATGGGAGAAAATATTTTTTTATAGAAAAATATTTATTGTTATAGAATTATTATAATTATTATAATGGTTGTATTAAGAATTATAGAATTATTATAACTGAATTATATTGTTGTTTTATATATTGTGTAATTATTTTTTTTGGTAATAATGGAATGATGATGTATGATTACAATTCACCATAGATCGAGACTATTGATTTTTTAAAATACAAAAAATTTGTATTAATTTTATATACGTATTACATTGATCTTATTTTATTTTATATTCCAAAGTATTATAATTTTACAAATGATGTATATCTATTTATTCTAGTTTTACTGATATTATAAATTCTTTGGTATATAACTTGTTAAGTATCAAATCAATATAAAAGTTATAATTTAAAATTAATAGTTATACTGATTTTAAACTTATTAGATTTTTAAAATTATATGACATTTTTTCAATTTTTAATATATAATTTTAAATAAGAATAATATATCGGAATAAGTTCATAGATAGAGGGTTTCAATCAAATTTGTACGGTTTAAAAATTATATTAGAATAAATATAGTTTGTAAAATAGTATATATGTAAAAAAAACACTTTATTAGAATAAATAATTTATTCAAGTATAATTTCATTATTCCTACACCCTGGTAAATATCTCAACATTTTTCTAAAAAATCTGTTAGATCGTGATGTTATACAATTAAAACTCTTATCGATACGACCAAAAAGTTCCTCTCGTGTGTTTGTCACCATTCTTCCAATAATACCTTTGCATTTGTTAAAATAATTCTTTATCATATTTTAAAACAGTGAATATAGTGGAAAATACAAAACTGAAAGATTAAATTCCGAAATTAAATCAATAACACCACTATAATGATATATCCTAGCATTATCAAAAATATATATTGGATTACTAATTCCTTTGCCAATGATAATGATATGTAGATCTCTTAAAAACTCTTTAAAATCAATGCATTTACATTATTAACATTGTTTTTATAATGTATTATAATATTCTTATTTACACCCGTTATAAAACTATAACTTTTTGCTCTTACACCTCCAGCTTCTATATATGCAGATTTGTCAATAATTGCTCTGCCACGTTTAACTCTGGTTGCGAAAGAAAATTCTATTTCATCGATAAATATGAATGATTCAGATGAATTTTCATATGATAAGCGTGTGAATTTCTCTTCATATTCTCTATGTTTTTCAACTGTTGTCTCTGTGTTTCTATTCACTGGAACAATGGTCAGCGATTTTAAGAAAAATGTAAGTTTTTTAAGTTTCTGAAAATTGTAGACGTGGAAACATATATTAAAAACCTTTCGTTCTCCTTTTCTGTTATTTTTTAAAAGTGATTATCGGGTTGCCATTAACAAGGTCAGATATAAATTTTTTTTCGACATCACCAAGTTTAATCTTTTATCCTCGCCCTTCCTTCAACCGATAAAACAGTTTTGTTATTGAATTTTCAATAATTGATTTAGCCAATCCCCGTTTATATCCTATTTTATTATAAGACATACCTTTATTATGTAAAAACAGAATTTGTTCTCTTGTCTTAACCTCAGTTTTTTTGTATTTTTTTTCATTCATTAGGGTCGTCAAAATTGATTGAAAAAAAACTCCATTCTTTTTAAAATATTTTTAATTATTTTGACACCATACGAATTTGATCGAAAACCCCTATATATTATATGTTGGAAAGAATAAAATGATTCAGAGTTATTTGTAATAACTTGGAATACATATAAATAAATTTAAATAAAAATATTACAATTAATTTTTATCTGTTGTTTTATAATGTTTTATAAAATCGACGATCGATAAAAGTTTTCCTGGTTTACTTATTTTTAAAGTCTTAAATAAATAATTTCAATCGGTTAAATAATTTAGATTATGATGTAATCTTTATTAATGAAAAATCCTAGCTGTTTTTTTAAGATATCCATAATGTAGTAATATTTCTTCTAGTCCTATCAATGTTATTCCTTTTATTAATAAGTCCTCAACCTCACCTTCACAAACCACCATTTGCTTAAGCATGTCTAAATCATTTGCATATGATGTGTATAATTTTTCTGATATCAGAGTTATTAATTTAGGTGTGCTGTTTATAGATTCTATAAAATCATTTAAGACTTTTTCAACTTCCAATGCTTTATTCATTTGAAATACAATATATGCTTCTGATTCTAATAATAACGATTCAAAATTAACTCTATAGAGAATGTCTGTTTTTTCAAATCCAAACCTACTTGACAAATGATATCTCCAGAATGCTAAAATATGAACATTTTGTTTATATGAATTGGATGTAGTAAGTTTTTTTAAAGCATCATATTTATATTGAACAATTAATTCATTAATCGAATGTTCTAAATTTTCAAGGTTTTGATTTTTTAAAATTTTTATTACTTCCACGAGATGTTCTTGTTGTCCATCATAACAAACATTATATCCTTCTCCAAGTAAAATAAAACAGTTTTCGATTAATGATTCATCTTCTCCTGTATTCAATAATTTAACCATTCGTTTTAAAATTTCTTCAATATAATTTTTTAAAACATTTCTTTGTCTATCACCGTAACGGGCTGAAATATCTTCTGGTAATTGTGTATCCATTCCATATATTTTTCCAATATAATTTTTTGTGATACTTTTTAATCTAGAACTTTGTATTTTTGTTTCTAGAGATGTAAATAAGGCCTCTATTTGTTCATAATCCAAAGTATGATTAGGAATTGCTTGTGATTTTAACTCAAACACTTTACTTTCTACCCACTTGTATTTATATCTACTACGAATACAATCTATAATTTCGTAATATTCTGTATAATCTGTATTAAATTGTTTACCCGTGAAATGAAAATTTTCAGCCATAGTAAAAGGAATGTCGAGAATACCACTAGTATATGCATTTCCATACATACTTATTTTATTAACACGCATATCTATAACACATTTAAAATTTTCTCCTTTAGAAAAAAATTTTGGGAAACTTTTTATTTTATTACGTTTTAACGATAATTTTTCTAAATGCTCATTATAAAATAATTCTGGTGATATATTTTTTATTTCGTTCTGATCCAAGACTAATATATCTGTTTGTAAATATCTTATTATATCAGGCAAGAATACTAATTTATTTTTTGATAGATCCAAATATTTTAATTGTGTAAGAGGTAATATCTGTTTTGGAAATTCTTTAAGACCTGCATTTTGGATTATGAGATATTCTAATAAAACCATTCGTGATAAATTATGAAGTAATTGATCTTGAGGAAAGAAAAAATCTGATACCACACAAGCCAATTTTATGTTTGTCAAAGTTGTGATTTCAAAAATTTGCTCTATTGTATCTAAAGACCATAATGTGATAAATAAGTGTACCATTTTAAAATCATTCATAATTCGCCCCGTTCTTAATTTGTATAAATTACTTCTAAATCCCGATTCTTTAATATTAAATTCCTTTAGTAGAACATTTTCTAGACTCAACAGATCTAGATTTCTTAAGGAATTACTATATAATAAAACCTTCTCAATAGGATTTGTATCTAATTCTAAAAGTTTTAAAGACAGGAATTCGGAGCCTTCTATTATTACTTCTGTAAGTCGATTATTGATCATTTTTAAATCTTTTAATTCTGGAAGATTGCCTAGGAAATTTGGAAAGCTCGAAAGAAAATTATTACTAACATCTAACTTTGTAAGGCGTTTCATTATACAAAGATTTTTGGGGAGACTTATAATATTATTATTTGATATATTTAAATATTTTAATTCCACAAGCTTTGTTATATTCGTCGGAACGAAAACTATATTTATAGATGGTAAATCTAATTTTTGAATATTCTTTGGAATAACCGAAAAAAATGAAATTTCTCTTTGAATCTCCGGCCTATCATTTTCATGTCTCAATAAATGAGGATTATGACCAAGGTTTAAATGCCTCAACCTTTTAAGCCTTTCAAAAATTCCAACTATCCTAATTATATTGTTATTTGATAAATGTAAGAGCATAAGATTTGTAAGAAATATTATATCATCTGGAATTTTAGATATAAAATTATAATCTAGGTTTAATTCTACCAAAGATTCCAATTGGAATATTACAGGTGGTATTACTAAAAACATATTTGATCTTGCATTTAACATTGTAAGAGAATTCAGCCTTTCCATAGTATCTGGTAATTCAATTAAATGACATTTTTCTACCACTAATCTTTGTATTTTATCTAATAACCATATATCTCTATAAATATATGCAGCTTCTTCATTACATTTAATATTCAATTGAAAAATATGTTGATCATAATCAAAGTTAATATTTCTTGAACCGAAGTACGTATGTAACATATCCATTTGTTCGCCCCTGTTTTCTTCACTTGATAAAGCATATAACATGTCTTCAACATTTTCATCTTGAAAAGAAAATAAGAAAAATATTAAAAACGAGAAATTAAACATTGAAAGAAGAGTCGGTCCGTATATAAATAAAGATTCAAAAACAGTAATAACCTTTTAAAGAAAGAAATACTATTTTCGATAGAAGGATTTTTTTTACAAATAATATCTATAGAATAAATAATTTGAATATAATTTTTATAATTGAATTGATATTTTACATAAAACTGAATTATTCGTTTCAATCATAAAAATATTTATTTATGGAATAAACATTTTTAAAATATTCACCAAAATAAATATAATCAGTTTTTTTTTAAAATACAAACGTTTTAAATAAAATCTGTTCCATCGTATTTTTTATTTTAAAAAATATTCCTTATTAAGTTATTTCTTTTGTTTTTTATTTCAAGTAAAACATATATTTTTATAACAAATCATACCAATATATAATTTTTTGTTCTAAATCAAGACATTTTTTTTATATTAAGCAACTGATTATGATACACAGATATTTTTTTATTAAACAGAGTTCTTAATGATGTTAAATATTATTTTATTGTAATAAAATATATATTTTAATAATTATCTACTTTGGGTAAAAGTCGCTAACGTAAGTTATAAATTCTATAATATTTCGGTTAGATATAACAGGATATTTTATAAAAAATTTACATAACTGAATCTGACATTAATTTTTTTATTCATTTTATTGATGGTGTTGTTTAAATACCTACAAAATAACAATAATAGTTTTTAAGCAACATTATTATTTAATAAATATATTAATTACAAAAGAATATATAGAAATTCTGACTTAAAAACAATTTTTATTTTCACACAAGATGTCCAGATACTTATATATCATCTAATTCTTTTCAATTTTTATATATTCTTAGTTTCTAACGAATATCCCAAATTGAAGATAATTTTCCTCGCTTCAAATATTTTTTATCTAATGATTTCATAATCAATTTGTTAACACACAGATATAAAATTTATACTGATGATGTTTGAATCCCGGGTAACGTTGATTTAAATCACGCACTCTTAGATAAAAAAAATTAAATATACAAATAATGAAGAAAAGTTAAATAATCATGAAAATATCCGAGAATTAAATATACAGAAAGATAACTAAAACTCTATTATGGTTTTCAAAAAATAATAACGACGATCATTAAGATAAAATAAAAGTAACTGTGTATATTGTAATTTGAAAAAGGTTTGAAACAAAATATATACCTGTAGTTTGTAATGTATATTATGCTTTGTACATTGTTTTTTAGACTATAATAAATCGAGCAAGAAGTCGAATTAAATAATTTAAGTTTTTTCTTCGTTGATATCCATCATTTGTCGAAAAAACGACTTTTCCTGGGCTTTTTTCGTTATTTTTTACTTTATAGAAATAAAAAAGTCCCGCCTGGCCCAGTGGTCGTGGGGTGGTAACCAAACCCCAAGCCTGGCGGGTTCGAATCCCTCATCCAGAAAAAAAATTTCAAAACAAAAAAAAAATAATAATAAATGCAGAAGAGAAAAAAAAGGTTGTTGAGTGGGTGAGGTTTCGATAGCGCAGCATAGCTGTGCCTTGTATGACGGCCCCGCTACTAGATTAAAGTAGTGTTCAGCTGATGTAGTTGCAATCCCTGTATTGATTTGTGACTCGGCCAATACTATGCAACGAAAGAGGCTGGGAATTCCTTAAGAGCTGGAAGTGGGGGCGGCGACGCGCACCAGACGCAAAATCCTAACACTCTGGAGCATAAGGTAAGATGAGATTAATGCATATCTGTAGTGAAACCAGTTAGTACAAGTTTAATTTCGCTCGAGGAACCGAAGGTCACAGACCATGGTAGGCCGCAACCGGCCAGGAAGCTTTGATAAATAAAAGTTTCATTCGTAAAAAAAAAATCTGAAAAAATAAAATTAAAAAAATAATTAAAGAAATAGATTTAAATAAGGAGACAGCCGAAAGAATGTATATTAACAGAGATTATCTAATCTCGCAAAAAATGAAATAGAGGTAACCATCATATAGTCGAAATAGATGAATCTTTTGTTGCCAAAAAAATATAATAAGGTAAAATAACAAAACAAATTTGGGTTGTGCTAATGTATGTAGAGAAAACGATGATTTTTTATTTGCGATAATAATAAAGAGAAATTCTAATAAACATCAAAAAATCATATATATGAATGTAAAATCAAAAACAACCTTAATTACAGATTGTTGGAAAAGATATAATTTTTTTAAAAAAAACCAACACATAAGTACGTGATTATTAATCATACATATTCTTGCTGGTCCGAATAATCATGAAATGAGTACGCAAAGAATCATAAACAAATGGAAACACTTAAAATCAAAAGAGTCCAACAAATATAAAAGTTTCAGAATTTTATTAATGAATTTTTAAACTTTTAGAAAATAAAAGACATTTTTTTCGGATTTGATAGTTTTATTTAAACCAAATTAAAGTTTTTTTATTTTTCAATCTCTTTAATAATATACTTTTTTGTTCTCATCCTAGTAGACTTTTTACTAAAAATGAATTGAAATCCAAAATTATGTGTAAAAAATATTCTTTTATAAAAATTCCTCGTATTCTATATTATATACTATATCATACGTTATATAAATTTTATACCATACGCTATATCATACACTATATAATATATTATTATTTTAAATATTACACAATTGAATCTTATTATTATATTTTTTATCGTGGATTGAATATATTAGTATTCTATCTTTTTTGATTTGATTCAAATACAATACATTATAATATTTAATAGATAATATGAATACTATATTATTATATTATTTAATCCATAATAAAAAATTATTATTATTTCTATATAATCTATTTTCTTGTATTTATTTTACAAAGTTTTTAAACTAAAAAAATTGTATATTGACAATAAAATTATAAAAACAACAATCTAAAAAAATAACAAAATTTTATATACTCTCATATTCCATATATAACTTTATATAGATAATCTAAAAAACTAATAAATTATACTTTATCAAAATAACCCGATATCAATATAACGTTTCAATTATTTATTATTATAATAAAATATATATAAACAATCAAAATAAAACAATATTATTATTTAATATTTAATATTAACTTTTACATTATAAAAAAATAAAAAATATTTATATAAAATTCTTAATTTTATTATTTTCTCAGTTTTTATATAAATATTTAAATTTTTTTTCTACCCATTTTAATGCCACATAATATGTTATCCGAAGAAGAAATATCTGCTATATCTCAAAAAATCATAATATCGCCAGAAACCCATATAAATCTTATATCTGACCTACTTACATATAAATCAGATACAATTCTTATAAAAATATTACAAATATACAAACAACTAATACCACTCTATAAAATAAAAATAATGGATGATCAAGTAAAAACACATTCTAAAGAATATAGTGCATTGAAAGAATATGATAAAAAATTTATACAGCAATATTCTAAATTCGTAAAAGAAATAATCAAAAATAAAAATATTGGATATTATGTGGCTGCAGTACTTTTAAGTGAATACGATCACTTTAATTTTACAGAAAAAATGATAATGAAAGTATTGGATGGGACAAAAATCAAATGTAATAAAAATGATAAACAAAATAATAACAATAATATATTTAATAATACAAATATTATGGAAAACCAAGAAAACAAAGAAAGTAATATGAGTATTGTAGAAAACAATACAACTACTAAGGATATGACCGATGAAAACGCTATAACCGATAAAAACAGTATAACAAACGAAAACACTATGAACAATGAAAACATCATAGCAGGTAAAAACACTATAACAGATAATAATATTATACCAACTATAACAGATAACAACCATACTACAATAAATACTAAAATAAATATAGATATCAACGAATTAAAGAAAATAATAAACAATCCAAATATAAAAATGAATGAATTAAATATATTTTCTACACTCCCAATTTCCCTTATCGCCGAATTTTGCACAACAACGATAAAAAATAAATTAGAAGATAAAAATAATATATACATTACACACAAAATACTCAATTTTATGTACAATCTGAATTTTATGCCATCATTATTAGATTATACGTATAATTTCACATTTGAATTACAAGCTAAAGAAAAGAATTTCTACGAAGAAATTATTTCAGAAATAAAAGCTATGAAAAACAAAATAGACAATAAAAATATGTTAAACGAAATAAAAGAGAAGATAAGAATTTATATAAAAAATGAATGCGAATGCAAAGGCGATGGTTGCAAAGAATGTAAAAATATAGAATGTAAATGTTTTAAAGGCTGTAAAAATTGTTATAAATACAAATTAATAGATCATAGGAGTAAAATAGTTAATAAAAAAAATATAACAGAAGATTACAATGTAATGGAAGAAAAAAATAGTCTTAATTTATTTCAAGAAATAAAATATTTATTAAAATTTTTAGAAAAAAAGAAAAATATGGAAGAAATAATGAAAAGAAAATTATATAAAGAAGAAGGTAAAATGACAGACAGAGAAAAAATAAATATAGAAAAAAATTGTATAGATGCATTAATAAGAATATATATTTTAATATTAAGAAAACAAAAGAAAGAATATTATACGTATGCACTGGTAGGAATAAGAAAATATAATACATTTATAAAAAAAGATTTAATCGAAGGTATAAATTATATGCTTACCCAAATGACAAATACAAATAATTGTAATCTACTATTAAATATTCTACTAACGCTTTATTCTATATCAGATACAAACGTAGATAATAAAACTGTTATAAATCACCTACACTCCATTTTCAACGATAATAATAATATTCTTATATTTTTAACACCCAATGATATGAAGTTAATAATATTTTTAATAAAAAAATGTTTCTTAGAAGAAATACAACCTAAAGATAGTCTATTGAAATTATTTAATAAATTAATACAATATTCTTTATTAAAATATAATAGTAAGCTAATACACTTAATAAAAGAATTAAAAGCAAGATATAGTATAGAGTTAGAAGATACAGATGAAGGTAGAATGTTTTTAAAATTATTACAATAAAGAATAATAAAATATTAGATTGTATTTTTATTAAAGAAAATGATAGAGATATTTAATTTTAATTTTAGAAGATATTAAAAGAATATAATCTTTTTATCGTATATCTCCATACCATAAAAAGATTATACAATAAAAATTAAATAAAGATTATTATATTTAAATATTTAATATATAAGTTTCACTCATTCATTGCTTATCATAAATAAATGATGGTGATAATATAATGAAGATAGGTAACGTATATACGGTATAATTATATAAATGTCGTATAACACATATATACTATTTATTTATAACACATATTTATACTATTTATTTATACAACATATCATATATCCTATATACAACATATAAATCACACCATATATCATAAATCATTTATCGTTTTACCAATGATACACTTTCTGGATATATAATATATTTACTCATTCTACCATACTTACTATTACACTTATCACATATCCTACTATTTACAAACCCTAATAAACTTCCACACTTCCAACAATGTAAATGATGCAACTGACATTTACACCCTATTTTAAAATATCCTTCTCTTATTACACACATATCAATTATACTCTCATATATTATATTACCATCATATATTTTCATATTTCTTTTAATATTAAATTTATTAGAGCTTAATTTACTAACAAAGAAAAAACAGTGTCTTTCATAAGATAGTAATATAGTAATATATTTTCTACATAATAACATTGTGCATATTTTACAACATAGTGGTGATAGCATATTGTAAAATAATAAAATATATTTATAAGTAAGAGAAACATGTAACATATTATACAATGTTTATACAATGTTTATAAAGTGTAAGCATATTGTAATACATTGTAAGAGATAAAAAATATAATTGATAGTAATAATAATAGTAATAATAATGTTTATTTTTATGGTACTTATTTCTATTATATTTATATTATTCAGTTTTATATTTATTTCTATAATATTTATCATTCTATTGCATTTATATTATTCATAACCATTTATTCTCATTATTCTATATTTACACTGCTATCTCCATACCCACACTACTATCTACTATCTTCATCTCAGCATATCAACTACCATCTATCTATACATCCATATTACTAACCACTATCTATATCATTATCACTATCATAAACATAATAAATATTATTATAATATCCATTAACCTCTATATTTTCTCCTTCTATAAAAATCATATCTTTTTTAAATATTAAAGATATAAAATATCCATTAACATTATAAAGATATTCATGAATATGTTTTATATTCTTTATTTCTATAATCTTATTATATTTATTATTTATAAGTCTATCTTTTATTTTATCTATTTTATTATTAGATTTAAGTTTATTAGCAAGATTAAATATAGATGACATATAAAATATAAAAGGGTGTAATATTATTTTAATCTATATTATATAATTATTATAGTTATTTTAGAATATATAATAGTTATAATTATAATTATATTGATATACAATTGTTATGGGTTAGGTTAGGTTAGTAATATTATTCTGTATTAAGATAACACTATAACCTACATATAATATATAAATTATCGTTATATATAATATTTTATTTATAATTCTAAATATACTCATTATAATCATACAATTCTAAATATAAACTTTATATAACTACCTACATATACCAACTCTACATATTCATATATACCAACTCTATATTTAATTAATATTATCTCTATATTTAAAATATTCTATAACAATATCATTACTATTATTTATTAAATATTCTTCTATATCATATATTTCTATAATATTATCTAATAATAAAAACATATTCTTATTCTTCTTAGTAATTATATATCTAATAAATATTTTTATATTATCATCATTTAATAAAGTAGAAACAAATAATTTAATATAAAATAATATATTATTATTTTGTTTAGAATAGAATTTATAACAATCTTCTAATTGTGTAGAAATAGTATTGTTATTAGTGATAATGTTAGTATGAGTTATAATATTACTATCGTTCATATCATTTATATCATTTATATCATTTATCTTATTTCTATTACTCATAATACTTATACCATTATCATCTATATCTTTATTAGTCATACTATTATCACATATACTATCATCTTTACCATTATCACACGTATCATCACACATACCACTCAAATCACCTATACCATTCTCACAACTATTCACACTCATATCACTTATATCATTATAAATAATAATAGAATATATATTACTATTTCTTACAATATTTTCTATTACTGTTATATATTTATCTTCATAATCATATAATTTAAATACTAATTTATTTATTCTTATTTTTGTTATATTATTTAATAAATAATATCTTCTAGATATTTCATATAAAGATATATATGTATTAGGATGTATAATTATTTTAGAAATAGAACAATTTAATAAAGAATATTTTAAATCTAAAAAACATAGAGAAGAGATAAAAGCATTATCTAAAGGATCTAATGTATATAACATTGGGGTGATTATTATATATGATATATATGATAGTGTGGTTATAGATGTGATATGATGGTTAGTGTAGATGCTAGTGTGGTTATATGTGGTAGTATATTAGTAGTTTATAAATGATATAATAGTTATATGTGTTATATACTCTAAATCCTTTATATAATGCTTCTATCTCTTATCATAGAATATAAAAATATAAAAATATAAAATAATAATTTTTATTATCACCCTAAAAAATGATATACGTAAAATTATTTAAGAATAAAAAATATAATAATCATATAAGTAATATAAATGATAATAAAGATAATAAAGATAATAATGATAATAAAGTTGTAAATAATATAAATGATAATAAAGATGATGTAAGTGATAGGAATATTAACAATACTATTAATCATATAAATACTAACAATACTATTAATCATATAAATACTACCAATCATACCATTATAAATCATATGAATATAAATATATTGTATAGTAAGAATTATATCTTAAAAAATAATATAATTTATAATCTTTATAACAATGATACATTGAAATGTAATATAAAAAATATAAAACATTTTCATGCATTAAATAATTATTTTATTATATCTTCTATAGATGATAATAATAATAAGAGTGATAAAGATGATGGTTATAATAGTAAAAGTGATGATAATAATACTAATCATACTAATATTACTAACAACAATAATAACAATATAACTACTATTATTAACAATCATACTAACAATAAGACTAATATAAATAATAAAATAGAATATAAAATATATTTATATAATAAATATAATATGGAACCATTAGGTAATATAGATGATTTAATAAATATATATTCATCTAAAGATGAGAAGACTATAATATTCTTAACAAAGAATAATATTTATATTTATGATGAATATATAAATATTATAAAGACTATATCTATAGATGATTTAAATAATAAGTGTATAGATAAAGATAATAGTAAAGATAATATTAATGGTAATAAGTTTATGGATGAGAATAGTACTAACAGTAATAATATAACTACTAAGAATACCACTAACAATACTAACAATACCACTACCAAACATATTAAGAATATTAAGAATATAATGATAACAGAATATAATATAATAATAATAACAGATAATAATACAATAGTATTAGATAGTAAATATAATATATATTCTATTATAGATAATACAACAATAGGATATGATAGCTATAGAAATCTATTATATACTATAAATGATAATACAATAATACATTATGAAGTAAATGGATATAAATATGGTAAGAATATAAATATTAAATATAATAATAAGAGTGATGGTAATAATGATAAGAATGATAGTGTTATAGATAGTAATAAGAATGATAATATTAATACTACTACTAACAATCATATTAATACTATTAACAACCATACTACTATAGTGAATAGAATAGGAGATATAATATTATTATATAAAAATATAGAATATAATAATATTAATTATACTGTAATAGATATATTTTATTATAAGAATAATAAATATTATAATATATATTCTAATAAGATTATAGGTACTATTATATTCTATACTACATATGATAATAATTGTACTACACATGATAATGGTTATACTACACATGATAATGGTTATATTGATAACCTAACCTATACTAACCTTAATAATATTATATTATATGTATTAGATAATAATAAAATATATGAATATATTTTATGTAAAGAATATTGTAATGATATTATTATTATAAAAAATTATAATAAATTATACATCAATAATATAAATAATAACAATAATAGATATGATAATAAGCATGATAGATATGATAATAACAATACTGATATTAATATTAATCATACTAATCATAATCATACTAATAGAATAATACCATTACCATATTATGATTGTAAGATAGCATTTAATAAAAATATAATAGATTATAAAATATATAATAATAGAATAGGTGTATTATTAAATGATAATAAATTATATTCTATAGATTATAATACTAAAGAATATATATTTATAGATGATAATGTTATAAAGATAGATTCATTAGGAGATAATCTTATAATTATTAAAGATAATAAGTGTGATAATAATGATATAGGTATGATAGATAATAAGTGTGATAATAATGATATAGGTATGATAGATAATAAGTGTGATAATAATGATATAGGTATGATAGATAGTAAGTGTGATAATACTAATAACAACCATATAAACAATAATAATATAAATAATAATATATTATATATAAAGAATATAGAATATATATATTTATTTTATTATAATAATATATTATATTACATAGATAATTATGGTAGAATAATAGAATATGATAGTAATAATACAATAGATATAAATATAGATATTAGACAGAGTATAAAGATATATTCTATTTATAATAATAATGATGATAATAACAGGTACGATAGTAACGATACTAATAACAATATTACTACCACTACCAATCATACTGCTATCAATCATACTACTAATAATAATAATATAGAAGATATATATATTCTTAATGGTAATATTCTATATAAGAATTTTAATAGAATAGGTATATGTGATAATATATATGTTAATGATAATATATTATACATAGAGAAAGATAAGATATTAAGAGTAGTAGATAATAATATAGATAACAATACAGATATAGATATATTTTATAATTACTATAACAATAAAGATAATAATAGTAATAGAAGTGATAGGAATGATAAAAGTAATAAAGAGAATAATAAGATTATAAATAATAACAATAATACTATTACCACTAACAATAATAACAACATAACTAATAATAATATAAATATAATTGATAATAGTAAAATAATATTAAATCTTAGTAACTTTTATTCTAAAAAAGATACTGATATAATATTAATATCTATATCAGGTATAAATGTTATTTATTATGTTAATGGATATTATGAAGTATTTAGACCTTCATATCTTCTTATTAAGTATATTATTAACAATAATAATAGTAATAAGTATGATGGTAATAGTATAGGTAATATAGATAATGATAATACGAATAAGAACGTAAATAATAAGAATGTCGCTAATAATACTACTAACAATACAAATATTACTAATAATAATAATATTACTACTACTAATAGTGATAGATTATTAAAAATATGTTATAGTAATTGTAATTATTGGGAGATATTATTATTTATAGGTATAAAGATAGAAATAGGAGATGATAGAATACTAAAAGAATGTTTTGTACAATTTTATAATATATTAAATAATGATAGTAGTAGTAATAATGATAATGGTAGATTAAATATATTATATAAGAATATAAATAATAATCATAATATCAATAATAATATAAATAGTAACAATAGCAATAGCAATAATACTACTAGTAATCATAATACTAAAAATATTACTAACAATAATACTAACAATATTAATAATACAAAGAATAATATAATAAATATAAATGGTAGTATATATGATCTATATACTATATTCTTTAGAAAATTATCTAAAGAGAATGTAGTAAGAGTATTAATAGAAATAAAACAATATCATTTAGCTATAGATTATATTATAAAATATAAACAATATAATAATATTATCAATGATAATAATGATAGTAGTATAGATGATAGTATAAATGATAGTGTAGATAATAATATTACTAATACACTAACCTACCCTAACCCCAACAACAATAACACTTATACTAACAATAATAATAATACAGATATAGATTATGAATTCTTATCTTCATCTATTTTTATTTTTAGAAAGATGGTATCTGATGATATTATTATAAAAGAAATATTATTAACATTTAATATAAATGTTATATTCTATGTATTAAAAATATTAGGTAAAGATAATCTAGTGGATATAAATGAAAATAATAAATATTTTAAAATATTTCATTTTTTGAAATATTATAATAATGCTTTAGATTTCATAGACGATAATAATGATGATGATTGTGATAATGATGGTAATGATAATGGTAATAAGAATATAAATAGATTAGATAGTAATTGTAATAAATGTATTACACAAACTAACAATCATATTAATAATATTAATAATGCTAATAATAACAATATTAATGATACACTAACCCATACTAACCCTAATAACAATATTACTAATAACAATCATACTAATAATACTAATATTATTAATAATATAGAGAATTATATAAAGAAATATAATATATATGAATATAGTATTAATTATGATATTATTTGTAGATATTGTCATAGAAATATAATAAAGAAAGAGATGGATAAATATAATAATACATATAAATTATATTATAATTATAGTTATAAAGATATTAATTTTAGAATAGTAGATAATGATTCTATGTATTATACTTATAATTATACTAACAATGATAATAATATTACTGATAATAGATTTATAGATGGTAATAATAATAATGATACTACTAAGAATATTATTAATAATAACCTAACCATTAACAATAATAATGATATTATCACTACTAAGAGTATAAATAATTATTATTATAATTATTTCTATGCTAAGAATACTTCTATTTCTACTGCATATGAAATATATAAAAGAATAAATGATATAGATAAGATAATAGATACAGGTATAGAATTAATGGATATAGAAGTATTACAATATATTAAATATAAAAATAATAATGATAATAAGAATGATACTAATATACTTAGTAATAGTATTAATAATCTATCTATTACTAATAATACTAACAATGATATTACAAATAAATATATAAATAAATTAGTAGATAGATTATTATCTCATAAAAAATATTATGAATTATCTATCGTAGAGAAAGAAAGAAATAATAATATAGAATCTATAAAATATTTAATTCTTAATAAATCTTATTATGAAATAATAATAGAATATGAAGATATACGAGAAGAAGTATATAAGTATTATAAAAATAATAAGATTATAAGTAATAGTAATGATATATGTGATAGTAATAACAATGATAATAATGATAATAAAGTTATATGTGATAATGATACTAACACTTATAATACCAATACTAACACTTATAACAACAATACTAACACTAATATTGATAATATATCTGAGATATGTAAAACATTTATTACTGCATTAGAAGATACTGTTACTGTAAGATATGAAGAAATAAAAAAGATATGTAAAAAGATTATATCTTATTATAATTATCATTACAATGATGGTATAATGGATGATGAAAGCACTGCTACTAGTATTATTAGTAGTAATACATCTAAATCTTTTAGAACAAAGAAGATATCTAAGTATAATATAAAATTTGAAGAGTATATGAAAAATAATAATAATTTAATAACTTTATTACAAAATATAGAACATAGAATGTATAAAAATATAATAGAAGAAATCAATAAAGTATATAAATATGTAGAAGAGATAGAACAATATGAGTAATAATTAAATTGAGTGATTGATAATGATTTGATGGTAATAGTTAAATGATTAGATGATTGTGTGATTTAATGATATTATAACAATGAGAATATTAACGGTGATACTATCAGTGATAAGATTGATAGCAGTAATAATACCTATCACTTACAACCAACAATAATATTAATGCTCATATCACAGATAACACATATATCACTCATATAACATCTATATCACTTATATTAAAAATATTAACATTTTATTTATTTTTTATTATTGATTAATTCCTTTCTATTTTCCTCTTCCTTCATTATATCATTTTCCATTTTACTTTGCATTACGATCAACTCATTCATTTCAATTTTATATTTATTTATATTTTTTTCTAACAATGCCTTTTCTGTTATGCTCTCATTTATATTTCTTTCTGTTTCTTTTCTATCTGTATCATTTTGTTTTAAACTTTCATTCATTAGTTTTATCTGTTTGTTCAATTCTTTTATTTTATGTTCGTATTCATCGACAGATTTTTTATATGCTATTAATTCATTGTTGGTTAATCGTAATGTGGATAATAATTTATCTTTAGTATCGTTGTATGTGGTATTTGCTTGTTGTATATTTTCTTTGTGGTTGTTAAAATGTGATATTCTATTGTTTATTTTATCTATGTTATTTTGTAGTGATTCTATATTGTTTTCAAATGAAGAGATATTCGATATGTTGTTTCTTTGTTCATCACGTAGTTGTTGAAGTCTGGTGTCTATCGTGGATATTTTATATTCGAGATAATTGTTATGTGCGAGATGTGCAGTGGTGAGGGATTGTTGTTCTAAAGATTGTATAAGATTGGGGTCGTTGGTAGGGAAGTATGTGTTTTGGAGTGGTGAGGGTGCGAAAGGGTCTTTGTGGGGAGAGTATGTGGGGCTGTGGTATGTTTGTGGTATATCTATTTCTACTCTACTCTTGTTAATATTATTTGGTGTGTTATTAATCTTATTTGATGTATTGTTATTATTTTTTGATATATTGTTGTTGTTATTTGGTGTGTTGTTATTATTTATTTTATTGTTAAAATTATTTCTTTCATATTTTTTGTTATTGGAATTATTATTATCTCTCTCATCGTCATCATCATTAAAACCATTTCTATCATCGTTTCTTCTATCATATTCTTTACTATTATTATTAAAGTTATTTCGATCTTGTTTATCATTCTTTCTTCTTTCATTTCTATCATGTTCTCTGTTATTGAAATCATTATCTTTTCTTTTTTCATTTTTATCTTGTTTATCATCTCTTCTATCATATTCTCTGTTATTTGAATTATTTTTATGTTTATATTTCTTTCTTTTATGTTTATATTCATTGTAAGGACTACTATCTGTATCTAAATCATTAGATTCTGTTTCTGAATCATGCGATCTATTTATTTTAGTTCTATGTCTATACTTCTTTTTATTTCCATTATAATATGATGTATTGCTATTCCTATCATTTCTATTACCATCTCTATTTCTATTATTCCTATTATCATTTATATTTCTATTACTGTTATATGGATTATCACCTATGTCATTTCTGTTATAATCTCTATCACCCATACTTCTATTATAATTTCTATTATTATCTCTTTTATCATTCTTATTATTACCTATATTTCTATTATCATCTCTTGTATTCCTATTGTAATTTCTACCATCTCTATTATCACTTATATCTCTATTATAATTCCTATTACCATCTCTAGTACCTGTATTTATATTATATTTTATATTATCTTTTATTTCTACATCACCACCCAATAATTTATTATCGTATATAAACTTTTTTAATTTCTCTTTATCTTTTATTCCTATATCATCTACCACTACAATTTTAGAAAGTATTGATATAATGTAGAACATATTATTATAATATTTTCTTATAAAATATTATATTGTAAAACATAAATGATAATATCAAAATTTTTGTAAAGAAAATGTAAAATATCATAACATATGTTTTATAATAAAATAATAATTATATCAATATGATAATATAATATAATATGATATAAGAATATAACCTTATAATATAATCTAGCTTATAAACTTATAACCTTATATAGAGATGTATTATTAGATTAAAATAATAAATATAATATTAAATTAATTATATTACTCTGAGTATTAATAATACAGTTAATAATATTTAAATATACTAATTTAATATAAAAATATTTAATCTTAAATGTATTTACTTAGTGTTTGTCTTTTTGTATCACTTAAATATGGAACTGTCATACTTACAAATACTTTTAGATCTCCCATTTTTTGTACTCCTTTTGAGAATGGCATTCCTAATCCATATACGACATTATAATCACCAACTACTTTTAAATCTTTTTCTGTAAATCTGTATTCTCTATTTCCTGGTAGACGTATAATTCTGGAGAATCCTGATATTAAATCCATAAAACCTATTTCTATTTTAGCTTCTAAATCATTACCTTGTACTGTGATATTAGAATATTTTGAATCTGGTTTGTGATCAAGAATTACAATAATATTTTGATATACGTCTCCTTTTCTATTAGAACTGATTTTATCTCCTCTGTTTTCAAATGTAAATTTTGTTCCTTTTTTATAACCAGGTTTTATATTTATATTTAGTATTTCTTCATATATTTTATTATCTATATTTCTTTTAACTTTGAGTTTTTTACTACAACCATAAAATAATTCATCTAATGTACATTTTAAAGTATGTTCAACATCTTTGGGGATGTTTTGTTTTGGTCTATCGAAATTATCAAATAAATTATCTTTAAAGTTAAATTTGCTATTAAACCCACTAAATCCTGAAGATTGGAAGGGATTGCTAAAGCCTCCAAAATTAAAACCTTCAAATCCACCTGCTCCTGCACCACCAGCATTTTTAAAATTACTGAAATCAAATCCCTGGAAATTTTTGTTATTTCCGAACATATCATATTGTTTTCTTTTCTCTTTATCGCTTAATGTCTCATATGCTTCTCTCACTTCTATGAATTTCTTTTCCAAATTCTTTTTTTCTGCTTCTGATTTATTTCTATGTTTATCTGGATGATAACGTAATGCAAGTTTATTATATGCTCTTTTTATCTCTTCCTCAGAAGCGGACTTATCAAGACCGAGTATTTTATAGTAATCCATAAATGAATAATATGCAGTAGAAAAATTTTTTATAAAAACTTTAAAATTTCTAGAAAAAATAAAATATTTGTTGTATAATAAAAAACATTATGATGGTGCCTTTTTTAACAGTAAAATATATATTTATCTAAAAATTTAAAATGTTATATTCATATAATATCTCTATGATTGAGTAATCCATTAACTTTTTAAAATTATTGAAATTATAAAATAAAATCAAAGAAATTTATTGATACTTTAAGATTTAGTTTTATTGGTAAAAACATTGAAAGATCATTTTTTTTCTTTTTTATTGTATATACCAAAATGAATGGATAAAATTTTGTTTTCACCTATAAAAATATTCATTCTATATTTTATCCAATACGATTTTATTTTATAAAAAATATAAAAACCAATAATATAATTTCCAAAGATATATAACCATTGAAGATAAAAAAAATTTATGATTATAGAAAATATATTCGGAAAATTTAATATACGTTTAAACGTTATAGATCATAACAATCATAATAATATAAATGACTTAGAAAATATAATAAAATATAATGAAAATATACTTTTCGATAATTTTAAAAACAATATTAAAATTAGAAATGGAAAACAAGAAATACAATTTAAAATAACTACATTAAAAGATATGTGTTACAATAAAATAATTAATAAACTGAAAAAAGATAATTATATGGATAAAATATTTTTAAAGGAAGATAAATTAGGATATTTCAATAAAATCTTAGTAGAAAAATTAAATCTATTTCCTATCAAAATAATTAAAGAATGTGATGTCTGTTGGAAATTAAGTTGTACTGGAAAAGATCTTATAACACAAATGGAAAATAGTGAAAATGGTGAAAAAGATATTCTTAAGGTTATAATATGTTCATTAAGATGTTATAATAGGTATTTTCAAATATAAATATATATTTAAATATAAAATAATAAATATATTATTAATTATTTCATTATTATTATTTGACCTTTGTTCTATACGTATTTTTTAGTTGTAATAAATATAAAATTATTTATTTGTTATTAACTACAAAATATGTTATTTTCTATTTTTTTTAAAAAAATTTAATAATCTTTATTTATTTTTATTTAGCTTTTTAAAGATATAATCTACAATAAATTCTTCTTTGTTTTTATATAACATTTCTTTAATAACCTTTTTTACATCATTGTCCTTGCCATATATAGTAAGTATACCATATTTTTTATAAATAGAATAAAAATAATGTAACTTATCTTTTATATTTGAAATAAAATATATCATAGGATGAATAATACTTTTATTCTTGATACTGGCTATTGTTTTATTATTGAATTTAGAAATTATTATATTTTTATTAATAATTTTATCTGTAAGATAATCATAATTATATTTCTTTATAATAATGTTTGAGGACTTACTTTTATTTTCATTAAGATTATTTTCTAGTGTTTTTGAATGAGTTAATAAATCATAATTGTCAATAATATCATCATTTGATAATTCAATAATTTTTTTATTGTTTTTAATTTTAGATATATTAAAAGATGATTCTATGTTTCTTTCTTTATTTTTTATAAAATCTATAATTTCTTCATGGGTGTGTTTAGAACCTATGGATAATATAATATTTTCATTTTTAAAATAATCTTTAAAATATTTTTTAATATTATTGACAGTAAGATTTTGCAATATTTCTCTATTTCCTATAATAGGATAGTCTACTTTAAGTAATTTATTATGTGTTTTTTCTATTTCAGATATTAAATCTATACTATTTTTATTATGCTTATTTATTTCTTTATTATAATTACTACTTTTATTTAACCATCTAGCTTCTTCATCTATTCGTTTTAATTCTTGTTTTACATTTGATAACTTTAATTTGGAAATTTGGAAAATATCATTTGGTAATGAAGGATTATTTTTATATATTGTAATTTTGTTTCTGGAAGTAAATCCATCATATTTTGGTAAATTTGATACTATTAGGTGTTCTAAAAGATGAGTTATACCCGCATTTTTTCCATTTTCATTTTGTGAACCTACGTTAAAAAATAGTTTTAATGAAGGTGTTTTTGAAAAATATGTTAGAATATAAAAATTATTTGGTAGCTTTGATAAGCTAAAAGTCATAGGGTCAAAAATATAATTTTTTAATTTCTTATATTTAAAATTGTTTTTTTAATCGTATATTCGGTTTTTTAGAATAACATTTTAATTAAAGTTAATGTTATTTGTTATGAACCACCAAGATCATTAATATTTCACATCCCTAATTTTTTTTGTAATAATTAAATTATATATATATGAATTGATTTATCTTGCAATATAATTTAAAATATAAAGATTTTTATATGTACACATTCCAGTATTCTAATTTGATATAATTTTTATTTCATATTTGATAATTTATAACTTAATATGAATTTATCATATAAAATATATGTAGATCTTTTTATATTGAATCTGTATTTATTTAACTCATTTCCCATTAAATCGAGTTTTTTTTATTCAGAAATTTTATTTATTTGAAATATTCAAATTAACTGGGATAAGATTTAATTATCAATAGGATCGTATATTTTCTCTATATCGTATTAAGTTACATATAATTTTCAACTTGGTGATATTCTGGATAAGAAAAACCATTCTTGGAAAATTTAAAAAATATTAAATTTATTAAAAAGCACATATCGATTTTTATCTTGATTAAGTTTTAAATCAAATGATTTAAAATTAAGAAGGAAATGGTTTAATATTAAATAATTATTATATACTTTATCGGTTAGTATTTAATATAATTTATATCACAGGATATTTTAGGTCTATTAGTAAAAAAATATTTAATAGAAGATCTTACGAACGAATTAAACAACATATACTCGAATGAATTGAAAGGACTAATCGAAAACGTTCATTTATTCTATAGATTTCTAGTGTAAAATAATCTTTTGTTAAAAAAATGTTATAAATATAAAAAAATATAAAAAATGTGATTAAAATCATCTTGAAAGATTCGTATTGGATTTATTATGGAAATAATTATTATAAAGGAAATTGTTCATCACAAAAAATCTTTTTTTAATGGTAATTCGTATTCGTTAAATAAAATAATAATATTTTATTCATTTTTCAAAAAAACAACAAAATCTCACGTATAACATATGAAGAAGATCCAAACAAAAGGTTTGGGAAATTTATGAGTATAATTTGGGACACATCAATAAAGAAGCGGAAAGAGAATAAACGATATCGGCTAAACGATCGAAATTGGTGAAAGTTTAGTCAGTATCCAAGAGCCGAAAAATCAAAAAACATGGTGTGCTGATGGATACTGAGAAGAAACGAAGGTGCATTTTTGCGTATGTATTAAGATATGTAACCTGATAAATTGATAACGATGACAAAAAAACCATAAAAATTAAAATAATCATTATAATTGATACACAGAAAGGATAAAATTGCTCGGGAAATACCATTATAAACCTTTAAAAATTAATCATAATAAAATTTTTGTTTATCATAGTAATAAAGGAATTCAATCTCAAGCATCAAAAGAAAACCATTTAAATTTATACTTTTAAAAAGATAGGAAATAGTAAATATAAATAAACGAGAAGGTTTATTAGAGAATGTGTGTATTGTCAAGATAAAAAAGTAATTATTTACCGCGTTGTTATGTCTTTTCGAATACAATTAATTAAAGCGTATTCTATTAATTCACCTTTATTAAATATTCTTAATAATATCCATATGTATTTTTATCGTATTATTAATATTAGAAAACATCAATTTCTTCTTAAAAGATGAGGTAAGTCCTACACAAAACACCCCAATTTTCTTGTTGTTTATTTGGCATCAAAATCCAATTTCATATTTATTCTTGACATAAAGTTTTCTATATTATTTATATAACTTTATATATTATGCTCTGAATATTGTACTTTTCTAAGTTTTTCTACTTTTTCTTTCGTTTTTTTTAGTTTAAACAATAACGTCTTATCAATTGCTAAGTTTATGTTCGGTAAAAGGATTATCTGTATGATAATAAAAAAAATATATTGTTAGAAAAGATTAGTAAATAGAAAAAATTTTAATTTAATTTAAATAACGAAAAAAAATCAGCAAAAAAACTCCATTTGTTTTCTGAAAATATAAAAACAAAGTAATAAAATTATTGATATTTTTGTATTAATAGGTCCCTTTTTATTTTAGATAATTTTTTAAGTGTCTTCATTTGTTTTCAATTCTTTGAGTATATATTCCAAGATTATCTGCATTAACAAATAATTTTTTAAAAATCGTACGCTTTACATACATCTGTAACCATGATTATTTTTGGTCTTACATCTATATATATGATTCGGGTAATTTCTCGGAATTCCTTTTGTTGTTATGTAAGAATACATCATTATTTTTTCTACATACATCATCTACAATCCAAACCTATTTTGTTATACTACTTTTATTATATTTCCCCTAACAACAAAAGATTCATTTATTTCAATTGTATAATGCTTATATCAGATTCGTTTGGGGAGGTGCCTAAAAAACCTTGGCCAATATATATTTTTTTCTTTTCTTGTCTTGCCTTGTTATTCAAGTTTGTTTCTTTGATTATTTCCTTACTTTTGGAGGTTTCAGAAAATTCATAAATTATTTCCAAAATTTTACTCATAGGATATAGCTCATAAAAATTTTTTTTTTAAATAAATAACATTTTTTAATGCCAGATCTCTTTTACGTTAAAAATACGACGACTCAAATACATTGTAAGTATTTAACAAATTTTTACATTTATAATATTTTTGTTTTTTAATTTATATCTTCTTATTTTAAAAACGTAATAAAAAGTAATATGTTTCGGGTAAGATATTGTAAAATATCTTTATTTTTAATTATTATTTTCCCTTAGAGTTTTTAATATTATATTTTTTGTTCCCATCCCAATACTCTTTTTACCAAATAATTTATTTATATAGGTTTCAATCAAATTTGTACGACTCCGAAAAAACACTTTTTTTACACAACAGAAATATATCTTATAATGAAGTATGAGAAGAATCAGGATTGATTAAGTCTATTATCCAGTTGATTATTATAAACCTTAATAATAAATATATCTTATCAGTTAAAAGAAAATCCAGGAAAAAATGTCTAAGTTTTATAATGTTCATAGACATTTATATTTGATCTTGCTAATGTTAACCTGATAATTATCTTTAAAAAAATAACAGAAAAGATAAATGAAAGGGTTTTAACATCTGTTTCGATATCCATATTTTTCAGAAATCAGAAAAACCTACATTTTTCATTAAAATCATTAATTACTTATTCCGGTGACTAGAAATTCATAGTCAATAATCGAAAAACGCAGAAAGCACGAAAAAGAATTTAGTGTTTATCATATGAAAGTTTTTCTGAATCATTCATATTTATAGATGAAGCAGGGTTTTCTCTTATAATCAGAGCTAAGCATGGCAGAGTAATTATTGATAAATCTACATATATAAAAGTCCGAGGTGTAAGAGTAAAAAATTATAGCTTTATAGCATCTGTAAATAAGAATACCGCAATATATTATTAAAAAATAATATTATACTGTAAATTATATTGATTTTAAAGAGATTTAAAAGATTTATACAATATTATCATTAGCGAAGGACTTAAAAATCCAATACATGTTTTTGGTAATACTAATATACATCGTTATAATGAGATTGTTGATTTGATTTCGGAACTTAATCTTTCATTTCTGTATTTCTCACATATTCTCCACTTTAAACATAATAAAAAATCGGGTAAAATATCGTTTTAGCTTCCGAAAAAAGATATATAAAAAAGATTTTTATGGTAAAAGCGTATGTTATTAATAGATTCGAATTAATTTTGTTGATGAGAAACTCTCAATTTTTTTTGATTATTTGGTAAATTTGGATATTTTAAAAAAAATTAAAAATGTTTTAAATATAAAAAAAATATTGAAATTGATGATTAATAAAAACATAAACAAATGGTCATAGAGTATATTAATTCGAGATGTCGAATATTTCGTTTTCTATCAGAAAAAAATTATTATTATATGGTTTAAAAACACTTTTATCAAAAATTTTACTAATAATTTATAAACATTTCAAAAAAAATTTAAGAGAAAATGCATTTCTAATATTATTTATGTAAATATTAGGAATATGTTATGGACTAAAATTAAATATCTATAAAAAAGAATACGAGAAATAAATTAACAGTCGAGTCGATGAATCTCACCTAACAAAAAAAATATAACAGAGTAGAATAACAAAAAACAATGGTGTGTTGGTGGAATATATAGGGAGACAAAAGAGTGTTTTTTTTTAAAATGGCTATTAAAGAAATAAATTAAAACCTAAAAAAAATTATATTGCGCAGTATAAAAAAAAGAACAACCATAATTTCTGCTCATGGAAAAGATATAATTTATTAACTGAAATAAATTATATCCATTATAATGTAAACCACTCCAAGGATTTTGCAGATCCGAACAATGCTATAACTCGCATACAAAACAAAGAGAATACGTAAAACACGTGAAAGATTTTTTTAAAAACAAGAGGATCGGATAGGAATAAAAATGTAAAAAAGATGTAAGAGAATATTCTTATTCATATGATAAAAAATGCCCGTTTTTCACATTATTTGACTTATTAAAGATTATTTGATGGATTTATATTTTTTTAAAAACTATTCTTATATATATCTTCGGAAATTAAAACAACTTTTTATCCATTATTGTAATATTTTCTAAGCTAACATTTGTTTCTTATCTAGAATTTTATCTTCTTCATTTCCGTGGTATATTTAGGTTACTCTATTCTCATGTCATATATTCGAAATTTATAATCATATGATATAAAGGAGATGCTTGAAATATATTTCATTATAGCATTGTTTATAATATAAATCAGATCGTAATGAATACAAAACTGTATCGGACATAGACACCTTCACATTCAGAGAGTCATCTATATTGTAGATGAAAACAAGACGGTGGAATACACCCGAGTCAGTTACAAACATTACCAAAGTAACTAAAACTTTACAGTTTCTTATTATCCCAATATTGTTTTAGATCCACAGACGTGCGGATGTGAATTCCCGTTGAAAAACAGGGTTTTATAGCTGAGTGCTGAAGAAATCCCAACATTAGTATAAAAAAAACTATATCTTATATAACTCCCCTCTGACAAGAAAAACCTAGTGTATGAAAAACAAATTGTTTATATACTTATTTTTGGAAAAAATAGAGGGAAATGTCAAATTTGATGTTTTTTAAAGGTTATATATTGTTACATATTACATTTTTTATTAATTTGATATCTATATTATTTATATTTATATTTTTATGTGTTTTTAAAAACATCATTCTTTTTATTTTCTAAAAAAATATTGATTAGAAGTATTTAGTCAATAAAAAATAAAATTTGTATAATATAATTATTAAACCTTTTAGTACGATGTAATATTTATTTATATGTTCCTACATATAAATAGACGAAACATTTATTTAATTTATTTTTTATATTAAACAAATTAACAGAAGTTAGGTTAGGTTATACATGTTTTAAAGAATAAACTATAACTGTACAGTAGAAAACGTATTTATAAAGTAAGTATATAAATTTATCAATTGAATATATTATTATAATGAATTAGATATATACAAATTAAAATTTATTTGTTTTATTTTGTAATCAATATTTAATATATCTATATGAAATATATTTTTATAATGTAATACATAATTTAAAAAATATTAGATTCGAAATTAGAACCTTATTGTAATAGGTATTATCAATTAATATTTTTTCTGGCTATATAATAACGTGTATATAAATATAAACAAGAGTGTTTAAATAATATTCATTGTACAACATAAATCATTTAAATTATATGTATATGACAAATAAAATATAATTTATATTTATTTTATTATCCAGTAAAAATATTGATTATAATTATAATTATTCGTTTTTTATATAAGATATCTTTCATAATATTATATAATGAATTATATATTAATATTATTAGTATTTCGTTTATCGTATATTATATACTAATAAGAATTAAAAAATATTTAATAAATACAGTGAAATTAATGCAACAATTAACTTTAAAATAATAATATAAAGATATTTTTTTTTTACGAATGAAACTTTTATTTATCAAAGCTTCCTGGCCGGTTGCGGCCTACCATGGTCTGTGACCTTCGGTTCCTCGAGCGAAATTAAACTTGTACTAACTGGTTTCGCTACAGATATGCATTAATCTCATCTTACCTTATGCTCCAGAGTGTTAGGATTTTGCGTCTGGTGCGCGTCGCCGCCCCCACTTCCAGCTCTTAAGGAATTCCCAGCCTCTTTCGTTGCATAGTATTGGCCGAGTCACAAATCAATACAGGGATTGCAACTACATCAGCTGAACACTACTTTAATCTAGTAGCGGGGCCGTCATACAAGGCACAGCTATGCTGCGCTATCGAAACCTCACCCACTCAACAACCTTTTTCTTCTCTTCTGCGTTTATTATTATTATTTATTTTTTTTTTGTTTTGAAAATTTTTTCTGGATGAGGGATTCGAACCCGCCAGGCTTGGGGTTTGGTTACCACCCCACGACCACTGGGCCAGGCGGGACATGCTAATATAAAGATATTAATTTCTAATTAAACTTCAATAATAATTATTTATATTATTTACCACTTTTATATATAGACAAAATATAATTTTTATATAAAAGTCAAACATACGATATGTTGGAATATTTAAATAGGAATAAATGAATAAAAAAATAACAAATAAAAAATCAACCAAACTAACCTTTAATTAATAGATATGTACAAATAACCAAATTATTATTTGTACTGATATCAATGTCTTCATATATTTCTAATCTTAATATTATTTTTTAACGTTACTTCTTTTCCTTTTCCAACACATGTGGTTTTTTGTTTTTTGTTTTATTTTTTCTTTTTCTTTTCTATCAGACAAGGTTTCTAATCTAGATATTTCTTTTTCAAAAGTGATATCTTGCTTTGTTATCTCTTCTATTTCTTTCCCATCAGAAATAATTTCTGGTTTGTTGTCTCCTTTCTTTTTCAGACGTAAGGATCTTCTTAATCTGTCTCTTATTTTTTTATTTATTTCAGAAGCGACCCCAAGTTTTTTTATTACTTCTATTTCTTTCCTATCAGAAATAATTTCTGGTTTGTTGTCTCCTTTCTTTTTCAGACGTAAGGATCTTCTTAATTTGTCTCTTATTTTTTTATTTATTTCAGAAGCGACCCGAGGTTTCTTATTACTTCTTTTTCTTTTCCATAAGAAATGGTTTCTGGTTTTGTTGTTCCATTTATGTCTCTCTCAGAAGAGGTTTCCGGTTTAACTGCAATTCTCTCAAATTTCTGCGAGTTGATATTAGGATAATAAATATAACCAGCATTTTTAAAGTTTGATATTTCAATAGAGCTAATTTTATTATCAAATGTAAATAGTTTGTAATTCTTAAAGAATTTTGATTTGTAAAGTCCAGCCATATCATCATAGTTCTTACCTGAATAACCTCCATTGGAATCAACACGTAAATAAACCCATATCTGATATGGTTTCATTTCATAAATATCATTATCAATATCATTATATGAAAGATAATCTTCAGGCATAATATCTATAAACGTGTTTATAATATTGTTATCTATAGTTATATTGGCATAAAATAATATGTCAACTATCATTATTTCATTTCCTGATACATTTATATCATTTTTACCCTTTCCCTCTAACTTTCCTTCATCATTTAATTTTAAATTCGCAAAACTGCGGCCACCGTTAGGAGTTATATTAGAAATTTTAACACCACTATATTCTAAACTATTAATAGTAAGTTCTGTAGATTTGCCACATGCTGATCTTGCCTTATAACCAAGATCACAAATAATACCTTCGCCTTCTTTCTTTGTCCCGTTTTTCCTCTGTATCTTTATTAAAACATCTTCAATATTAGTTTCTTGTCCGCGGTTACTTATATTACTTGCCTGGATATTCATAAAATATATTAAACAAAAAACCGCCAATTTTCTTATTTTTATCATACCTAATAATTTAATATTTTTATATAGCTTAATAAAGAAATCAAAATTCTTTTCATTCTCGTAAATAAAATCTATTCTATTTCTACTTAACATTTCTGCCCCCATTAAAAAAAAAATTAAATATTTATTTTTCTTATCAAAATATATAAAAAAAAGATACATTTTAAAAAATACGAGTCGAGGTACCCTACGTATACCCCTTTTGGAAGTTATTAAATTTTTTTATCCTTGGTGATGAATAAAAAAATTAAGTTGAAAGACGTGAAAAACATATTCAATTCTCGTTATTAAATAAGTTTATAATATTCAGAAATATTTTTTGTTTGGGTAATACGAAGGAAATAAAAACTAAAAAAAATATTATCAGATGTTTTAGAAAAAATGCAGAAAAACAAAGTTTTTTTCGATTATCAGCAGGTTAAAAGAGAAATAATATCACAATTTGTTGAGTCAACGCCATAGAGGGTAATAATTAAATTAGAAGAAAACTAGACAATTGTTCCTTAAAAACCCCTTATAAAAAAGGAGGAAAGGATATAATTATAGAAATATATGAGTCAAAGTTCGATAAAAAGAAATGTAAAAACGGATATAAATTGATGGAATGTGGATGTTGTAGAGAGAGCCAATAGTGGCTACTATTTTTTAAAGTAATTGAGGGTCTAAATAAGAAAAAACTCCCAAATATTATAAAACTATATTAAACATGAATTTAATTATATTCAGATTGTTGGAAAGGATATAATATAAAAATATAGAGATGAAATATTATATGTAAATCATAATAATAATTTCAAAGATTCTAACATTATTGTACACACAAATATGATAGAAGATACTTTGTATAACGTAAAAAAGTTGTCTCCAAAGATATTTTAGTTCCGAAAATTATAATTCTTTTAATCCTTTTTATATTTATGAAAAATGATGAAAATAATACTTTTAATAGCTGATTTAAAATTTTATTTATTATTGTTTAATATTTTATTTTCAAAAGGAAAAAAATATTAACGACTTTCTCAAACGGGACATACGTAGGGTACCCTCTAACTAAAAAATTATTTCATTAATAAAAAAAAATATTTATTTTCTATCTTATAAATTTTTATAATTATAATCAAATATAATTTATTGGTATCCTAATAATAATAAAAATATTATGTGTTTGTAATAATATAATTTATATTATTTATTAATATGTTTAATTTTATATTTTATGTATAACGATATATTAAAATATATGTGATATAAGTAATTATAATTAAATCGTAATATTAAATAATAATGATATAAAGATAAAATAACAGAAATAATATCGTATGAATATTATTTACAAAAATAGAATGTATTATATTTAATTGAAATCTTTATATAATGATAAATTTATGTATAATTGGTAAATAATATTAAATACTACCCAGTATAAAATTTGTTAAAAATCAAGAATTTTTGCAATAACTTTTTTGTTAATAGAACTAACCTAAATTTAACCGGAGCATTTGACATCAACACTTAAAATATTTCCCATAAAATTATTATGTTTGTTCGTGGTATAATTCTAAAAGATTTTCTCTATTCTTAAATTCTTTTTTATCTCTATCATTTATAACAAAATCTAGATAAAAAGATTTACAAATAAAATTATAACATAATCTTTAAATAATACTCTTCAAAGAATTGAATTTTAATACCAATTTTATATATCTTGAAATATTTATTTTATTATTTTTCTTTTCATCAAAATCTATTATTGTAAAACCTGTACAGATATTATTTAAATGATTTACATTATTAATCAATATAACATTAGGAAATTTTATAATAATATTATATCTATAAATTCTATATTCTATCTATCTATTAAATATGTTAATTATCGAAATTTAAAAAAATAAAAATAAATACTTATTCATATATTAAATGTATTCACTGTAATTTCAGATAATATTTTTTTAATATCCGTGTTAAATAAATTATTAACGTTAATTCACAGTGTTTATCTTCTAACTTTATATCTTTTCAAATTCGCTACTTTTAATTTTTATTTCTTTAAAATCATCTAAAAATACTTTTCAATATCTAACTCCTAAATTGTTTCTAAAACTACGAAATATAAATTTAATAAAATATCGAGGTATATTATCTTGGGTAATATATTACCATCAAAAGAATATGAACTTGTATATTTAGATGTTATGCTTATGAATATCTTTACCTATTCTTATTGATAAATACCCAGTACCATTAATATCATGTTTAAAACACAAAGGAATCAGATTCAATACATTTGCGACAAAATTTGAAAATATTTTTCCATTATCGTAAAATCCAGCAAATCTAATATTAACGGAAGTTTTTGTTTTTTGTTTTTACATTTTTATTAATTCCTAAGCTAGAATTATTTTTATAATTCACTTCAAACCAATAACCATTTAAACAAAATTATACAAAATCTGAAAATACTGAATTTCCAGTTATCAAAGATAAAACTATCTTGGGAATTCTAATATTATTTTCTTTAAAATACCCCTTAGTTACATGAAAATTTAAAGTCAAAATAAAAGTTTCTATTCCAATAAGTTCTATATATGTTATTAACAGATTGTTTATGGATTTAATTTCGGCCTTATTAATCTTATCGACACCTGTATTTCATTCCCATTTCTTCAATAAACAACATAGGGTATTTTATTTTACCATCATGACCATAGGAAATATTGTTTCAATTTATAAATATAACTAATTATTTTTCTATTATAATTTATATTATTTTTATAATAAAGGTTCTAATATTAATTTTTATTTTAAAAATAGATTTATCAGTTATCTGAAAAAATTCGATATTTTCATTTGTATATCTCTTCATTATAAATATAATTATTTTGAGTATCGTGTATTATATTAATATTTATTATTATATCTTTTAATTTTATACATTTTGTATATTATAAGACCTGTAAAATTTTTTATTTTTAGATATTTTTATTATCATTTTACTCATAAAATAAAATATAAATGAAAAATTTATATGTAAAATATTTGGTATTTTCAGATTTTAAGGCAAATGAAAAAATAGTTTCTATGAATGGAATGACATTATACAAGAGCCCAATTAATTAATAAATGCGATAATATTTTCATATTTCTTAATTGGTTGATGAACATAGGTATTTTAAAAAATAAAATTAAATGTTCATAATATAAAAATCTTATGGTTTAACTAGTCCCAAACTGTTTAACTGGATATGTTTGGAAATGTTATAGGTATAAACGCATAAATGCATGATTTTAATCTGAAAAAAATTCATTATTCGAAGGAACTAAAGTATCGCCTACAATAATCATAAAAATAATATACGGAATTATGCTTTTCATCATACAAGAATATGATAAATGAATATAATATTGATTAATCATCAATTAAAACGGTTGTTAAAATTTTAATCAATATTTTTGATAATAACTACAATAAGAACATTGGAGATAATAAAATCTGGGTAGAAATAAATGAATCATATATTTCAAAAGGAAATACAATAAATGTAAAGTTTTAAAAATATATGACTTATAAGTAATATAAATAAAGAAAGTTTAAATACATTTTTCGAGATTAGCCGAATAAGAAATTCAACAGAACTTAATAAAATTTAGAAAAATATGTAAATGATGGTCGTACAATAATAACAACTAACTGGAAATAATATAATAATATTAATGAATATATATACGAGCATTTTGTGATAACTCATAAAACTATTTCGTTGGTTCAAAAAATAATAATATTAACACATAAAAGATTGAATCAATATGATTTTGGTTTAAAAAATACCTAAAGAAACAACATCCAAAGGCAGAAAATTTTATAAAGTAACATATTTAAATATACTTTTTCTTAAACAGGAAGATTTTTAACTTTCATGAAATATTAACAGATTTAAAAATAAAATAATAACTTTTCTAATCTATTTCTATACTTTTCTTGAAAATACTGAATATTAACCACCCCAAAAAATAGCCTTAAATCATGAATATAACAATAAAAAACAGAATAGATATCGAAAATAAGATAAATTACTCAAGCAAAATTCTTTCTTTTTTGCGGAATATGGCGTTCTTAAAGAAAATTACAAAATGCTCTTAGGGGGGAGTGGAAAGCTGTTGGTCCGCAGCATTTAAAGATAAGTGTGGCTACGGCCACTTAGCTAAAGTCCGTGACAAATTTAAGAAATAGTTTGTTGACTGAGTATATAGAGAGCCACAGTAATCCTGATTCCGAACGTGACCAAAGAACCAATTAATATATATTTACACATTCATTTCGTAATATATTATGTACCTCCAAGAACCAAAAGGTCCCAGACCATGGTGGGCCACAACCGGCCAGAAGAAGATTTGTTATGATCCTCCCCAGAGAAGTTGATATATCAGATCAGGGCGTTGGGCTGAAGGGTAGGAAGATAAAAATATAGTTGTAATGAAGTAAAAAAAGTATCGTAAATAAATTTTCTTATTTTAAAAAAAATCACAAATGTTCGTTGTCTAAAAGGTATATGAAAACAATAAAAAGTAAGTGTAGCGATGGTTTTATTTTAAGATGTTACGGTAAAAGATGTAATAAAAAGACAATTTACGTAAGAAGTGGAAGTTTATTGAGTAGGATTAAATTATCATCAATTTCCATAATTCAAGTAATATATGAATGGCCTCAAAAGAGAATTTTACAAGACACAATGAAAGAAGTTGGAATATCCTTTAATGATTTGAAATCGGTATTATCAGTTTTTGAACCTCATATAAAAAAAACAAAATAAAAAATAGGGGGTGAAGATAAATGATTTGAAATAGATAAATCAGCTATTTCAAAAAGAAAGTATAATGTTGGAAGACTCAATAAACAAATTTGGGCTATTGAGGTATTGATAGAATAATTAAAAAAATATTTTTTGATGTAACAATTTCAAGAAATGCAAAATTCTTGAGACATACAATTAAGAAACATGTTAAAGAAGGTTCAATAATAGTAACAGATTGTTGGAAAGGATACAAAGACCTTCAAAATTTAAATTATAGACATCAGAAAATAAACGATTCTAAAAACTTTTTAAAGCTAATGAACAGGGAAATAAACACTCAAACAATCGAATCAAATTGGAGATTGTTAAAAAAATATATAAAAATAAGATAAATAAAGTCTAAACGTGGCGTTTTGGACGTGATTTCACAATATTTTTTTTAAAAGATCATAATTTCGATTTTGTGCAAATTTTGCTCGAGCTAAAATGCTTAAAAGGTCTAAAAATAATTAAAATGCCTTTTTTGTTTGGATTTAAGACTGGGGTTTGGGGTAGTTAATATTCATTAATGTCCTTCTCTTCTAATTTATCTTTTTTACATGACTTAAAACTTCAAAACGCTAAACATTTTTATAATTTATTAATAAAATTTTTTGCAATAATGTTATTTCCTCTTTTTAAATATGTTTTTCTTATAATATTATAAACCTTATTTTTATTATAAATATATAACTATTTATCTGTTGTTTTTATTTCGACATTATTTATATTTGTTATACTTTTACATTCTTCTTCTAATATCTTTATTTTTGTACTCTATTAATATCATTATTCGAAAATTCTATTTTTATTTAAAATTTACATCTATTATTTTTAAAACAAAATATATTTTTAATAGATAAATATTAATAAACAACGATGATCTATTTTAATTGATAATATAATTATTACCTCCGCAAATGTTTTTATCGTATTTGAATCGTTGTATAAAAATTTGATTCCTTTTTAATTGTATGTTTCACTGGGGTAAAAATGGTATAAATTTATATTTAATTTTGAGATAAAATGATTTATTTTTAAATGGACCAATTAATTATTATTAACCTCTGCTTCTGAAATTAACTAATTTAATTTTATTTTCTTCGTTTTTCATATTAAAAATATTTATCCTTAATGCTAATGATATTTTTTTATTTTGAATTATCTTGGTGTAAATATCAAATGTTCTGTATCCAAAGGGGATTTAAGTTTATTTATTATTATTTTTATATTTATATATGATAAATTATTATTATATATTGTAATGTTTTTTATTTCTATAAATTTTATACCTGTTTTATAAATAAGATAGATCAATACAATACCTGATTTGGGATGAAAGAAAATATTACAATAGAAAATATAATTAATAATAGTTTTACTCTTTTCTATTGTTATTATAAATATTTTTTATTTAATTTGAAGATATAATATTTTTAAACATAAGGTAATTAATCTTTTTTTATTTTTCTAAAAAATATATTTAATATTAATCATTTTAATTTTTAAATTTCGTTATTTTTATTTGTATTTTTATTAATCGGATTATCGGAATTAAACTTTTTAACTCACAAAAAAGAGTAACGTAAATATCTTTCGTAAATATATATTTTTAAATTACAAATGATATAATATCTTTACCATGTATCAACATTTCAAAGAAATATTTTTATTATAAAATTTTAAAAAAGTCATTTCTTTCATATATAGTAAAGATAAAATACTTAAAATATATAATTTTTAAAAATATTATATTCATATCTATAATGGAATATAAATAATCTATTTATTTTTATTTATTTTATATCTTATTAATATAATTACTTTTATTAAAATAATAACAATTATAATAATGTTGTTATCTATTATTAATATTATATAACAAAATTTTAGGGGATTTGGAAAGTATATATTATTTTTTATTAACGAAACTTTTATTTATCAAAGTTCACTGACTGGTTGCGGCCTATCATTGTCTGCGACATTTGGTTCCTCAAGCACATCTAAATTTGTACGACATTTCGCTATAGATATACATTAAACTCATCTTAACCTATGTTCTAAAATATCGGGATTATGCGTGTGGTGCACGTCACTGCCCCACTCCCAGTTTTTAATGGATCCCCAACATTTTCGTGGCATGTATTGGCCGAGTCACAAATCAATACAGGATTGTCATTACATCAGTTAAACAGTACGTTAATCTAATAGCGTGGTCATCATACATGGCACAGCTAATGCTCCGCTATTGAACCCCACCCACTCAACAACCTTTCTCTTCTCTTCTGTTTTTTTATTTTCATTTTGAAAATTCTTCTATATGAAGGATTCGAACCCGCCGGCTTAGTATTTGGTTACCATCCCACAACCACTGGGTCAAACGGACCAAAAACTATATATATATAAATAATTATTTGTGATTTAATGATATGCTTTCATTAATTAATAGTTTTAAAAATTTTTATTTTTAATATTTTAACCTAATCTTATTTGGAATAATTAAAAAATTTTTCGTTCTATTGATGTAAACATATTTTTTTAAAACCATCCTATTTCATTTTACCATTATTGATACATTTCGTTATTTGTTCCTATGCAAATATATCTCATTGACTTTAAAAGTTTACGAACATCTCCATCCAATAATTGGAAGAAATTGCCATCATCAGTAATTTCAAATATTTTACTTAATTCTTCGTTTTTTCCATGAATATAAGTGATATATTCACTCAGATAAAATACAAATTATTACCCGACCCCTAAATTTCAAATATTTGTTAATTTCGTCCTTTATTGTTTGGAAAGTAAATTTACTAAAAAATCGTTTAACTATATATTTTTTATCATAGAGGTTTGTTCTATTTGACATATCAAGATCGGCAATAAATTTGTTTCTTTTTGAAAACCAAGCTCTTCTGATAATAATTCTTTCCATTTTACAAATGTTTCCATTCTTCTCTTTCACTTCCATCTGAAGTAATATTTTTAAGTATATTATCCTTCAATTTTGTAATTATTTCTGTTATTTTTTCTTTAGCATTAGTAGATCCGTTTTCTGGTATAATATTTAAATATGTATTGATATATATTTGACCTTGCCCATCCAAACATTTACATTCGTATCATTATTATCATTTACTTCAAAGTTTAATCCGAATACAATACTATCCATAATATTCCCGACATCTTCTTTTTTGTCTTCTGTTAGTATCATAACAACCACATTGACAATAGATTCAAAATAATCAATAATGGGATTTCGTTTCTCGTATTCTTTAGTTGAGTTCTCCATTGTAATTATACTCTGATCTTGAGAATAATAATCGTTCATTCTTCTTATTAAAACGTTTTTTTGCTTCTTTATCGCATGTATCTATTTGCGTAAGATATCTTGGCATATTTTCTTAATCGGTTCTTGGTTTTTTATATGATTTCCTGGTTCAACAACTTGACATGTTTTTATCTCTTCTAAATTTAATCTTTCATCGGTAGGAATGTTAAGTTCTTCATAATAGGTTTTAACATCTAAATTCATGTTGATATATATCCTTTTGTTTTATTTGTTGCACAAGATACTCCTTATTCTATTACATCTGATGTTTCAATAATAATTAATATTAGTTATTCCCAAAACAGTATTAAATTCAAATAAAAAAAAGCATTTTGGTTAGAGCATAATTTTCACAGAATCGAAATTATGATCTTTTAAAAAAAATATTGTGAACTCCCTTCTAAAACACCTCGTTCGGATTTTGATTTTCTCATTTTTATATAATCTTTTAGCCAGAGCCGATTACTTCTATTGTTCGCGTGTTCACCTCTCGTTTCTTGGTTTTAAAAACTTTCTTGAATGGTTAATTTTAAAGTGTCTATAATTTAAAATTTGAGATTTTTATAACCTTGCCAACATCTGTCACTATTATTGAACCTTCTTTGACATGTTTCTTAATAGTGTGCCTCAAAAATTTTGCTTTTCTTGTAATTGTTACGCCAAAAAACATCTCCTTAATTATTTTGTCAATACCACCAACAACCCACATTTGTTTAACGAGTCTTCCAACATTATATTTTCTTTTTGAAATAACTGATTCGTATATTTCAACCTATTTGTTTTTACCACCTATTTTTTATTTTTATTTTTTATTATACACGACTCAAAACTTGATATTACTGATTTCAAACCATAAGATGATATTTCATTTCTTTCATTATGTCTATGGATCCTTTCTTTTGAGTCCATTCATATATTACTCGGATTATAGTAATTAAAGGTAATTTAATATTGCTCAAAACATTACCAACTCTTATTGAAACTGTCTTTTTATTACATTTTTTATACTGCAATAAAATAAAATCATAACTAAACTTAATTTTTATCATTTTCATATTCTTCTACATAGAGGACATTTATATTTTGTTAAAAATTTCCATTCTGCAAAAATGAAATAATTTCACTCGAGTAATTTATCTTATTTTCTAAATCTATTTTATTTTTTAGTGTTACATTCATATTTCAACGCTGTTTTTTAGGGTATATAAAATTAATTATTGCCAAAAATAGTTTTATCAAATTTTGGAAACTTATTATAAGATAAATTAAAAGGTCCCAAAAAATGTGTAACGCATACCGGTAATTGATAATCCATTTATTCTGTTATGTCCAAGATATAACTTTAATAAATTAATAAATATACCATTTCCAATAAGTACTTCTCAATACGATCATAAGAAATATTTTTAACCCCTTCAAATTAGAAAAAGAATGTAACTTGGGAGGTATCTTTTCGAATATATTGCCAGAAATATCAAGTTCTTCTAAATCTACAAAGTCATGGAAAATTTGGGAATCATATTCAAAGCATTATTATTGATATGTAAGATTTTTAAGAACTCGTAAGACACAAAATGGTAGAAGCATTATTGTTTTTAATACGATTCTTTTCTTCTGTAGAGGATAACCATCTGAATAATTTGATCAAGAAATAAAATCATTATTTTCGAACAATAATAAACTGTTTGATAAATTTAATTCTTCTAGATTTTTTAATCTAAAAAATTTGGATTTATATTTATCAAATTAAAATATTACCCTATACCCAATGTCTCAAGATTGGTTATTTTATTAATTATTTCGAAAGATAATGTATCAATTCATCGGTATCAAAATAAAGGATTTTCAATTTTGACAACGAAAATAGAACTTGGAAAGTTCTTTAAGTTTTTTACATCGATTGAGTAATTTGGATGATTTTAAACCATTGAGTATTAGACGTTTACTATCATTAATGTCATAGCATATTGCTGGAAATATATTAATACCTGTTTCTGGATCAGCATTATCTAATTCTGTAATTTTAATTTCTTTCATTTTTCGACGTCTTCATTTACCTCAAACAAACATAAAAAATTTGGATTGTTTGTAATTTCATCATATAAATGAACCTCATTTGAATTGGATATTGACGCCTTAATATTATCATAATCAGTATATGTTATTTCATATTTAACACAATTAATCAATACCTGGAAAAAGATTAATAAAAAATTCATAAAAATATGGGTTTCTTTTTCTTATATAGTTTTTTTATCAATTTTTTGATAAGGTATGCAAATAAACCCTATAGATAAGAGGTTAAAGAAGAAATGAAAAGGATAAACAAATAAATAAATCGTTTAATGTATTTTAAACCGTTTAAGAGCTCATGAAAAAGACTTTTTTTAATTTTAAATAAATATAATTAAATTTGAGTAATTAATCCATTTATATTATGTATAAGTTGTTTTTTTAGATATTTTTTTTTAAATATCTCCACGTATTTCAAAGGCTTGAGTGTGTATTTCTTTGTTTTGTGGGTGTACGAAGTTCTCTGCGTGATTAATCGTTTTATGTGTATAATTCAGGTTAGATGTTTTAAATAAGCTTTACATTCATCAGTTATTATTTTTGTTCCTACTTTAAATTGTTTTTGATTGTTTTTTCAATGACATCTGCATTTCTTTTGTTTTCAACATGATAAAATACTTCTTTCATGTTCCTAGAAATGCCGTCAATAACCCAAATTGTTTTAGAGATATTCCAGTATTATATTTAGTTTTTGGGACGTGTATCATCGATTTCTACTATGTCATCCTTTCCATCTATTTATTTTTTTTATTTTTTGGTTGCCACTGGTTTTAATTTATTTATTATTGAATTTATGACTCTATAACTCGATTTCGTTTCTTTTATAATACGTTTATGTGTAAATTTTTTTCATATTTCTAATAACACTTGAAGTATTTCGTAGATAGAAATTTTAAAACCATAAAAAAAACTATTTTTTCTTATTGATATGGTTTTTCTCTTGCATTTAAAGGTCGTACATCACCATCTAAATAATTCTTCCGCTCACCGCATTCAATCGGCATAACCTTTTGGATGAAATTGGTCATGATTCCGAAGCCAACAAAAAAGCTAATACGGTTTTTTAGACAGCGTATAATTCTATGAATATTTTGTGTGTTGCAAACATTTGGGGTTGTTTCTTTATAGGGTTTTTATTTGCACATCTTACTAATTTTTTTATATTTAAATAAATATTTTTATAAGATAAGAATAATTCCAAAAGGAAATTCATAAATATAATGTGGGAAATTGAAACAAATTCAAATTTAGACAATAATATATTGAAAAATAATATCATAAAAAATATTTCGAATCATCTGTTAAACATATCAAATAAAAAATATATAATATCTATAAGATATTATAAAATTGATAAGAAAAGGAACAGATAAAACAATACATTTTTCAAATAATTTTATAAAATTTAAGATGATACCTGCATTACAATTATAATATCGTTGATAAAATATGTTTAAAATACAAAATTATTCTTTATTTTTTCTAGAATATTTTATTAAGATATTTATCAAATAAATAGAAATATATTTATATTACTGTAGTGATCTCGAAACGGGGATAAACCTATAACATTTCTGTAAAAAGTCGATAGAGTCTGAGACTCCTTTATCTGCGGAGAACTTAAGTAAAAGGGGGTGGATGTTTATACGATGTAGAAAAATATTCGTGGTGAGACTCATCTTTTATTTAAATTTAAGAGTATTTATAATTGTCAGAAATCGAGCACGATCATTCTGCTTTCTATAATTGGATGATCACTTTGATTAAAATAAAAATTGTGTAAGTTTAAACTATAATTTGTTATCTTCAAAACCAATTCATATTTAAATAAATAACTTTTCCAGTTGATACAACTCTTCTTTTTAAACACAAATCGTTCACATGCGAATTTGGTCCTTCGCATATATAATAACTTTTTGTGTAATGGAATAATTGTACCGAGTTTTCAATCACTTTTTAGAAATCACAAACCCGTGTTCTTCTATTTAATTTATCAGATATAATCAAGAATTAAACAATGGGTATTTGTCGCCGATTGGATCCATAATATCCCACCTTGTGTATCCCCGGGGTCTCGCAGGTATAAACGCTTTTATATCTTGATTGAATGATCTTAGTATCCTTCTGCAACCATGATGCGATTAATAGATAATTAACCTCTCTAATGATCAATACGATACAACATGCCAAGTCTTAGGATACAAATCACTTAAGAGTTCGGGTGCAGCGATAACTTCGTAAGAGGCGCTGTCGAGTCCAGTATCTTGGGGTTTTCGATAAACACCCAAGTGCTAATTATCCTCATGCAGCGATGCAACCCGCCCGGCCCACATAACATAGCCTTTGCTTCAGGCGGTTTTCAGACCAGATCGGGACCAACTTTTTAAAGGCGAAACACAATAGGACGCCTTGGGATTCCCATAGAAAATAGCCTATCTCTAATTTCGGACTCACACGCTCTGCTTTGTGCATATTTGTCATCGCACGGGCCATGCTAAGTCAAATCTGGTGTTCCATTTCATTACTGCATATAACCCCTTTAAATTTGATAACTTACAAGGCTATTTCCTGCAGCCGTTCGTCATAAAATGTGTGTGGCACCAGACTCATCCCAAACTCTTATGGCCAGTTCTGGCATTATAATAGGCCTATAAATAGTGTGGATGTGCGACTATGTCTCATTGCGTCCTATCCAGTCGACAGTTACCGATCCACTCTCGAGATAATCCAACAACGGTTTCTACAAAAATTCTTGGATCTGCTGATACATCCGCATATGGATAAAAATTACAAAGCAATCCAGCGAGGTTCATATGTTCCACTAATACCAGAATACACACTTAGTTCACATATCATTGGTTCAATTCTTCTTCAAAAAGGGAGTGTCACCATGTTATCCATTTAGAACCACGTGGAGGTGATGTATTTCCTTTGGACAACTAACAATTATACGACAAAGACATAAATTTGAGACAGTTTCTGGGTGGGAAAGCTATCACCCTTATAAAATATTTCCTATTTTTATTACAATCTCAAGCATTATCTAGCGTATCTATCCTTTTGTTTATTATTCTTTTAATAAAAAATTGTATGATATTCTAGAAATCAATAATACCCTAAACCGGTACCGTATCAGCTATTTCATTTGATAATTTTATGAGATTGGTAATAATACACCTCTAGAAAACCATTCCCATCTATCTCTAACAACATATCCTGTTCACCTAAAACCAAAGAGTGGAGTTTAAATAATACCATATATTTTCATCAATTTATTTTTTTATTAATGGTATAATATTATCAGTTATATTTAAATATATATTTATTTGCCAAAAGTTAGCACCAAATATAATAAAATACAATAATTTGATATATTTAAAATATTTATCCTTATTTTAAACATTGTTTTTCTGTTCTGACATCTTTTATAGCTACATTTATATGTCAGGTGCATATTTTCTGGTTGATTATAAATGATACCTTTGATAGACCACGACAAAAAAACCGTATAACCTTTTTCTGTGTAACATTATTAGCCCTCAAAAAACTGTTAAGACTTTCAATTATCTTAAACGATCCATCTTCTAACGAAAAGGAAATTTGAGGTAAAAAATATTTTTTTACTTTTCTATAATAAGAGATCTAACTAAATTAAAAGTAAACCTTTTATTCTAGCGCTCTTATTTTATTATACAATAATGATATTGATTATATTTATAATAATACTTTATTTTTTACTTAATTTATATATCTTTCATAACTTTAAATTTGTAATCAAATGCATAATAAATATGATAATATATTGTTTATATTTCAGTATCGTGTAATTATTGATGTCAATCTGGTATTCTAGACATAACGATATATTAAAAAAATGTGATTTAAGTAGTTATCATTAAATTTTAATATCAGAAAATATATCGATATTAAATAATATTATAAAAATAAAACAACTAAAATAATACGTATTAATAATATATACGAAAATACGATGTATTATGTTTTTTATATAAATAATTTAAATATATTTTATTAAAAATGTAAAGAAAATAAATATTTCATTTTTATATGATATATTATGAAGTAATATCGAAGAATATATAAATATTCAGAAAAAAAATTGTTATCAATAGAATATTAAAATGTTATATATAAATCCAATTTCTGTAAAAATATATATGTTGTATGTTGTTTGATATAAAATTTCTTATCGATCTAGGTTATAATAATAAATAATTAATATATGATATAAGATTATATTATTTTATTTAATTATTCTATATTAAAGTGCTCGGATATAAAAAGTACAGATAATCATATATTTATAAATTTCCTTATCTTACTTTAATAATACGGTTGCCATAATTCTGGCTTCTTATATCCTGTACAACTAATATAATAAGATTCTTTTATAAATAAAAATTTGGAAAATAACCAAAATCGTCTATGTAAATATTTTTGGTATGTTTTTAAACACGATAAAACATCAATAGTAATAATATGTTATATATATGTGCTTTAACCAAATATAATTATTTTTTAATCATGGTATAGTTCGAAATCTATTCATGACTTAATGTCATTATGTTTTTGAAAACATTTGAAGAATAGATATAAATTTAAACACTCATTAAAACGCATGATATATTTAAACTATATTTTTGCGTTAAAGATCGCTATAATCATTCACATATAAACTATATATTAATTGTTCGTATATACTCAAAGATAATAAATATGAATATCTATACTTTTTAACCTGATATAATTCTAACTTTTAATTATATATAAAGCGATCTTACCTATTATTTCAAATTATATTATAACATATAGCTTAATTATTATTGTCTCAATATAAATGAAGTTAAATCCTTTTGTTGCATGATACTGTCTAAATCATTATGAATAGAGATATTATGTTTATACTGGTTAACCATTATTGACATTGTAAATGTGCATTTTATAAGGAATATTTTATGTTATATTTTCAAATTATCAATTATTCAACCACTGTGTTATATATACCTATTATTTGATTATTTTAAAATTTTTCTGGATGAGAGATTCACATACATCATATTTATGATTTAATTATTGCTCTATAACTAGTATATTTTGATATATTTTAACGATATTAAATTAATATAATTTATGATAATTACCCTTAATATTTTTTAGTGAAATTTATATTTCTATCTTTTTCATCTTCTGATCTATTTAAAATAAATTATTTTTTAAAAGTTTTATCGAAGGAAAATACATGTTTTTTTTATAACTCCCATGCTTATTAATAATGATATTAAAGAATAAATATATTTTATATATATGGAGGAATAATTCTTTACGCGTTGATGTTATTAAGATGTAGGTGGAAACAATTTTTATAAATTTAAAGAAATTGAATATAAAAAAAAATAATTATATTGGAAAAAAAGATGACCTTCATGGTTTAGCTACAATAATAAATGAAATGACTTATAGGAGATTCACAAAAAAATATTATATTTCTATTTATAATATTATATAATTGTATTATTTATCATCATTTAATCTATATTTTGTTGTTATAATTGTTTTTTTAAGATTTCAATAGTTATTGATGTGTTGAATAAGAAATGAAAATTTTTATAAAAAACATGCACAAATAATGATAAATATTGATTTAAACGATAAAATAAACGTTAATTTTTTAAAATATATAATTATATATTTTTTTGCATTCCTGTTGGATAATAGAATTAATAATTTATGAATAGATTTTAATTTGTAGTTAATAAATATTATATACGCTATACATTTTTTATTTAATAATAATATTGATTCAGTTTATACTTAATCTGACAATTAACTTCAAAAGCCGTTCAAAACAATATACAATTTTATTACATTTGTTACTGCTATATCTTTTAATTTTAGAAATATTTTCTTTATTCATATTTTTTTTAAGATAGATAGAATTTATTTGATTAGATTTCAATTTCTAATGTTTTATTATTGCATTTAAACGGGTGGATGACAGCATAGTGGCCTCCAAAATTTGAAAGCGCCATGGAAGAACGCAATAAAGACTTCCTCCTCCGAGACTAACCCCAGAGGGCCTGCCAGTCTAATTCACCATTAAACAAGTAGTCTTAAAATTATGTATTACTGTATATTTATAATAATATTTTATCTATTTCATCCAATAATGGATAAAATATCATTATAAAATACTCTTTAATGTTACGTAATAAATTATTACAAATTGAATACATTATTATAACCGGGAATTCTGATATACAAACTTCAGATATAAATCGAAAAGAATTTGAAGACTTTAAAAATACGACAAATAAAGAAATTGTCAATCTTCCCGGTCAACTAGAATATTTCCACAAAGATATAGATGCCTTGGGTGTAATAGAATATTAACGGCGGTACATTGGCAGAATAACCGATCACCGAGATTTCGACGTAAATTTGCCGATTGCCAGAATAAAACAAATTATAATATATTAAAAGATACCATATATAATGGTACAAAGCTACAATACGGGGAAGTACTTGAAATACTTTATCAGTTTAGCTATCGAGAACAGTAGCTGATAGTGCAGAGACACTTGACCATAATAAAACACAATAATGAATTTTTATAAGCTATTTAAGTTAAGTTTGACGTATTTCCTTGGAAAAACATCTGAAAAACTAGGTGGAGATGGGATAATAATACATTTTGATGAATTTCAATGACAACAAGACATGGAAATATTTGAGTTACTAGATCTTCAAACACTGTCTGGGTTGTTGATGCGGTGGATATCTATAGTAGGAAATGTTTCTTGTCATTTTTACCATCGATATCAAGAGAAGATCTATTTAGATTTTTAGACGAGTGGATTTTACCGGGATCTGTAATACACACCGATTCCCATAGATCGTATTTAACATTATCTTCTTTGGGATATACGCATTTCACGGTTAACCATTCGAGAGAGTTAGTATCGATGACGGGAATACATACTGTAGCAGAATGCTACTTTTAAGTTTTATTTTTTAGAAATTTATTTATTTAAATAAATAAATTTCTACCTTTAGTTTATGTTTAGAAAAGAAATAAATAAAGTTGATTTTAATGAAGACCGGCCGGGAGAGAGTCTCACGGCTACACATACCAATTGGATTGAAAGTATTTTTGGTATTCTTAAAAAAATAAGAAGGAAATATGACTCCAGTTAGTTTGGCGTAAATAATTTAAATATTTTTTTATCGAAATTTTGTTTTAGATATACATATGACGGATGGGACAAGAGAAAAGCAGTATTGAAACTTCTATATGTTTTAAAATATGTTAAGAATAAATTAATGGAATACATTTTATTTTATCAAAATTTTTAAATTTTTTCCGAGGCCACTATTCTGTTATTTAGGGAAATTTTCAAACGTAAAAACCCTTTAGCACTGACAGAATAATGGCCTCGGAAAGTTCACTATTCTGTCATCGATCCGTTTTGTTTACGATATTACGATATCAAGAATAAGACATGCAATATTAAAAGTTCGATAACCTTGATAAGGGGTTTAATAAATATAAGAAAAAATAGTTTTTTAAAAAATAATATTTAGACATTTAACTTTTAATTTATCATAAAATCCATTGCAGTAATTATTTATTTTCTTCCGCGCATTATTATAAAAATTTATAAAGAAATATTTCTATCGGTAAATCTAATTACTATACTTAAAATGTTTATTCTAAACATATTTCTATTAAACGTCTTTGATCTTATATTTCCTATTCCTTTGGACACATTAAAAACATTCCTATTGTATCAAACTCGGAAAATCAGTAGACAATGAAACATATTCTATATTATAGTTATTCTGGAAGTCCCGCCTGGCCCAGTGGTCGTGGGGTGGTAACCAAACCCCAAGCCTGGCGGGTTCGAATCCCTCATCCAGAAAAAATTTTCAAAACAAAAAAAAAATAATAATAATAAACGCAGAAGAGAAGAAAAAGGTTGTTGAGTGGGTGAGGTTTCGATAGCGCAGCATAGCTGTGCCTTGTATGACGGCCCCGCTACTAGATCAAAGTAGTGTTTAGCTGATGTAGTTGCAATCCCTGTATTGATTTGTGACTCGGCCAATACTATGCAACGAAAGAGGCTGGGAATTCCTTAAGAGCTGGAAGTGGGGGCGGCGACGCGCACCAGACGCAAAATCCTAACACTCTGGAGCATAAGGTAAGATGAGATTAATGCATATATGTAGTGAAACCAGTTAGTACAAGCTTAATTTCGCTCGAGGAACCGAAGGTCACAGACCATGGTAGGCCGCAACCGGCCAGGAAGCTTTGATAAATAAAAGTTTCATTCGTAAAAAATAAAAAAAAAATAGTTATTCTGGAGAATTAAAAATTTATTAGGTTTATAAAATATGACATTATATAATATCAGAACAAAATATGGTAAGGATATTGTCGCTGTTATAACTTTACACAGAAGGACAATAGTTTTATGTTATATTAACCATCAACGAATTTATGTTTTACAATTCCATACACCAAGAAAAATGCATATAACTGAATATTTTAATCTCCAAATGTAACATGATATGATACAATGTTGTGGTTACTAGGATTATAACTATGTGAGATATAGGTATGGAGGTTAAAAATAAATTTGTTAGAAAAAATAACGTTTTATTTCCGTACCAAGTAATACAGAACAATAACGGATTACAAACTTTTTATGTTTTTTTGGGAAAATACTAGACGATCTTTTTTTTATTCTTTTTCTAATGAGATCACTAAATTTAATTGTTCATTTAAAACGGGTATCGAGCTTCATCGTACTATTATAATCCAACATCTTTGTGTGATAATGTTATCTGTTGGAAATATTTCGTGGGTAACATTCACACATAGGATTTTGTCAATTTTCTCCACTTCTTTTGTAAATAAACATTAAAGGAATCGTTTATATTATCCGAGAAAAACTCGAATATTCTATAAACCGATTTTTTTCCATTTCAGTCAAGGTCGTAAATCCGGAAGAAGGGTTTACTCACCTAAGACACTTTATTAAATTTAACCTATGTTTTAATATAGATATACGATCTTTTCGTTGGTTATTGGTATTTTTGTTTATATATATGAAAACCTGATACCAATAAACATTTATATTTTGGCATGACCAAAAATAATCATGTAATACTCTCAATATTAATGTTAGAGATATCAAAATTTAAGAATATTTCATATAAAAATAAGACATATTTTGAAAAGATAACATTGAATATTTTAAAATAGAAATATATCTTTAAATAATTTTGCTATAATATCAACATATTTAATGCAATATCCATAGCAATATTTTAATCTGTAACGTTGAAAAAGCTTCATTTATAATTCAATTGGAAGATTATAAATTGTATAAATCCTTTTTTTAGGAATGTACTTTTCTGTTAGAGCTAAGGAAGAAAAGAATTTTGAATGCCTTTTAATAATTTATAAAAATAGTCTTGTAATAGAAACTGATAAATTTACAGATACAAATGAATATTTTAAATTCATAAGGTTTCTATCTATTGATAAAATCTTATTACAAAATAAAATTATATTATGTTCTGATCTGTCTTTGGAATTTAGAGATATTATATTCAAAAATTTATTATGAATAATAGCGACAAATAAAAGATATCTTTAAAATAACGGATTATTGTCATTATATATAATAGGAATATATTTAATTCAGCTCATATAATAATATTTGAAAAGAGTAACTTATTTTTAACGGCAATAAAAATAAATAGAAAAAGTAGCAGGTAAAAACAAGTTTAGAATAAGGGAATGGGAAAGGAAAATATATAAATATATTTTAAATGTTATTTAAATTTTTACATTTAACTTGGAATATACTTTATATTATATTTACGAAATATTTATATTAGAATACCACATGAAATCATCTAATCTTTCCAAAAGAAGTTAATCATCCTCTTATAAATAATAATGCATGGTTGTGACATAAGAAAATATGTTTGTAATAAGAACATATTTATTTTATATCTTTGGATCCATGAGATTATTTGAAAGGTAAATGAAAGTTGTTTATTTAATTGTTCTAACCAACAATGATTTGAACGACATAATAATTATATGTAGCAGTTATATTCTTTATTAATTAAATATATTATTAATGATTCTTTCAACATGGTACGCTTTTTAATATTATGGTTTTATTTTATAAAATCATTATTAATTAAATGTATTATTAATTATTAATTATGCTTTATCTTATTTTTATTAAAATAATTATTTTGCACCACACTTTATTCTGTTGGTATTATATATATTTGAAAGTTTAATCATATTGAAAGGAAATTTAGGAGAATATGTAATAAAAAAATGAGATGTTTCTCATAATGATTCTTTTTGCGTTAATCGTTTATTTTTATAAAGTTATAACAAATCTATTATTAATATATTAAATCATCTTGTTTTTACTACCAATGTGTTTTAAAATTATTTTTTATTTTCCGGATATATATTGATATTTTTTATATATTTCATAAATAACATCACGCATATGTTTATTTTCTTTTTTTAAATTACATAAAGGTTTTGCGATTATGGTTAAT